>SKCR01048296.1:0-40847 GCA_019454045.1 Zanthoxylum bungeanum | reverse complement strand
CTTCGTAGGAAACTTTAGAATTTGATGATAAGTGGATGATACAACCCTCATTTCATGAATCCATGGCCTACCAATGATAAGATTGTAGGCTGAAGGGCAATCCAGGACTAGGAAAGTAGTATTTGGTTGATTCCTCCCGCATAGACTGGAAGACTTATTTCACCCAAAGTAAATTTCTGCTCACCACTGAATCCGATTAACATTGTTGTTCATTTGTTAACTTTCTCCAGTTCAGCTCCCATATCCGCTAAGGCGGTTACAAAGATGATGTTGGCTGAAGATCCCGTATCTACCAGAACCCGCTTGACCATAAAATTCACCACTTGTAGGGAGATCACTAAAGCGTCATGATGAGGTTCATGCTACCGAATTGCTGTCGTCTGGAAACTCCATCATCAGGTTTGTAAATTCTTCTCTATAGACATTGGGGATGTTTGATGATGTTTGACATGTCGTTTGGCCGCTGAATATGAAACTCCACTGATCTCCGATCCTCCTGAAATGAAATTCACTGTGTTGTCGATTGGTGGAGGTGGTATTGGCGCCTTTCCATGTCCATCCCTCTCATTTCTCTGGGCTAAGGTAGCTTTCCCTTTCTCTGTAAGTAAATCCCTTAGAAACCCTTTGTTCAGTAGCTCGAGGACTTCCAATCTCAATGCAACACATTCAGCCGTTGTATGGCCGTAGTCTCGATGGAATTCACACCATTTACTTGTGTCTTTCTTTTTGAAGCTTTCTCTGTTTCGTGGAGGCCATCTTACCTCATTTCCCATCTTTTTAAGTACCAAAACTAATTCTCCTGGAGAAATAGAAAAATTATAATCTGGGAGTCCTGGTTTTTCTACCGGAACTCTTTCCTGGGCTTTGTATGGCAGAGGTATTCGATCAAAGTCTTTTCGGAGGGGTTGATGTTCTTTCCTTGGGTGATTCCTCTTCTCTGAATGATGCTTAGATACCATACTTGCAAATTCTTTATGTCGCTTGGAAGTATGGGGCGTTCTTTCATACTGCATGCTGGAGGAACTATCTTTCCTTTTGTTCATCTTATCTTCTTCCCATCTGATTTCGACTTGAGCTCGTGCTATGGCCTGGTCCATCGTGTAGCATCGAAATTTGGTTAACTTTTTGTAGAGTCCACTCTCACAAAGTAACCCGTTTCTGAAAGCTTCCACAGCTATTGGCTGATGAAGATCTAGAATTGGTATCCTCTCATTGTTGAAGCGGGCCACATAGTTTCGCAAGGATTCTCCCCTCCGTTGCTGGATGGCACTGAGGTCGTCAGTAGTTTTTTCAAGTTTGCAAGAGCTGGCGAAATGCTCCATAAATTTGTCTGCTAGCTGTTGGTAGGACTTGATGGATCTGTATGGTAGGTTGATGAACCATGTAAGGGCAGGCCCTCCCAAGGTTTCTCCAAATCCTCTGCACATACCTGCTTCCCATTGATGAGGAGCTAAGCCAGTTGACATCATTTTGTATTTGTAATGGATGACATGGTCGTCTGGGTCAATGGATCCATCATATAGTTTCATGTCTGGTGGGCTGAATTTCCGTGGTAACTCAACGGATGTGATGGTCTCCGTGAAGGGGGTGTCAGAAATGGTTCCAGCTCTGCTCTTCTTTATTGGTAGTTTCACTCCTGGTAGGCTGGACATAATTGCTTCTTTAAATTCCTTCATTTCCCTTCTCATAGTGATGGCAACTTGTTGAGCTTGGTTGATTGGAGAATTTGGCAAGTTCCTTAGGTCCCCATCATTTGATGGAATGTTATCTGTCGTTTCGTTGAATGCTCCCAAGAGATTAGCTAGAGTGATACGGTTGTTGGGCTGATCTGAGGTATATGATGCCGGGACGGTGATGAAACTAGCTCTAACTGTTTTTGAAGGTTCATGTTGGAATTACGTATGGTTAGATTTTCCTCTTCCAAAGCTTTCAATCTATCCTGTAGCATGGCCAATTGTGATGCCATTGGATCATGTGTCTGTTCATTGCTTGAAGCCATGAGTGACTAAGCTGTGAGTGTTGTAGAATACAAGATCTTCGTCTGTAAATTATCGCTAGAGCCCCACGGTGGGCGCCAAATTATAGACGCTGGATTTCGGCCGAGGTCCACAATCAGAATTTATAGGTTGGAGGCATTAGCGATCCTGCAAGACAAAGGTAGAGTGAGCAGGAGTAGACTGCCCACCGGTGTGGTGGGTGCCGGGGGCACTCCCGCCCAAGTCAGTAGTATGAAATGATCAATAAATATGTAAAAAATGAAGTCGAGGTTTGTTTCTGCCTCAACTTTATTTGGGTGGCCGTGAGGGCGGTGACTAATGCTTTAAAAATGGGAAGAAGAACTAATATCTGTGTGTAAAGCGTATCAGACTTGGATGAAAGAAGTCAAGCTCTGCCTTATTTCTCGAATTTCGTCCCTATTTATAGATGAAAATTATCATCCTTGGCAGCTGGCGTAAGTCCCACCACATGTCCTATGCATTTGATAGATAGTCTAAGCAGGTGGGAATAAGTTTTGTGTCGGGCAAATATGAGAAGGGTAGTTGATATAATTAGGGGGTTTTTTGTATTTAAGCTTATGACTTAATCGTAACACAATAATACAGAAATCTATTGGGCCTAGTATTTACTTTCGGGCTTGCATACTATTTGGGCTTTAAGGTAAAAGACGTTTTATCATTAGCCAATTTTGGTTCGTACAATATTTTTTCAATATATATATATATATATATATATAATATATATATATATATTAAATTATGTTTTTTTTTATTTTAAAAATAAGCAGAAAGATTATCTTTCTACTCTTGGAATGTTTCAATGAATAATAGATTTTTTAAATGGTGTCATGTTTTTTTCAATTACAAAAAAAAAAAAAAAATTCATGTTTCTTATTTTAATAAGTTTATTATTTTAAAATTTTAGATTTAAATTAAATAAATAATAAATTTTTTTAGGTGGTGTCATGTGGTGAGAGAGTATAAAAATGATTAACTTTTATATATTATATATATACTAGTTTTTGCCCGTGCCTACGGTACGGTGTTACAGTATTTGGCCCGTGTCTACGGCACGATGTTACAGAATTAAATGATTTTATTTTTTAATTAAATGATGCCCGTGCCTACGGCACGGTGTTACAGTATTTGGCCCGTGCTTACGGCACGATGTTACAAAATTAAATGATTTTATAAATGATTTTATTTTAACTTTCTATTTTTAATTTGAAAATTTTGTACCCTTTCCATCAATCAATTCACTCTCTTTCCTCAAATTACCAATGAAATGATCTGGGCCGTCAATTAAACCACATAAAGAGAGCCGTTGGATACACTCTCTTTCCTCTAACACCATTCTCCTTTATTATATAGATATATATATATATATATATTATATATATATATAAAATATAAAATTACTTATATTATTAATAAAAAAAATAACCACATACCATTGTCAAAAACATTATAAATTTTATATACTTCAATCATATTTAGAACCAATAAAATTATTGGATCTAACTCTATGCAAAGGAACCAATATCACTGGCATCAGAGTTTGCGTTCACCGTAGATCTATAGTAAAAAATTTAAATCTATTGACTTTGACTCTAGATCTACGGTCAACGAAAGTCGGTGATGATATTTCTAATAGATACCAAATAATATATAAAACTACACTGAAACACAGCGACAGTTGACGATGATAATGGTGGTTCACGGTTGCCGATGGTAGAATATGGTGGTCGGCTGTAATAATAATAATATATTAATTCATTAACTAAAATAAATTTAAATAATTAAATCTATATAAAAAAAATTAAAAAAATACAAACATACTTAATACCGAGGAAAATGGGTAAGGATGGCAATGGGCCGGACTTTGATAAGCCCAGTCCGAGTTCTGCAATTTGAATTTAGACCCGGGTCCGGGAAAAGTCCGGCCCGTGCCCGATTTTTTTAATATAAAAATTTATTATATAAATATATATATATATATATATATATATATATAATTATTTATTTTAAGCCCGGACCCGAGCCGAGCACCTCATTTTAAAGCCCGGTTCGAACTTTTTTCACCCCGGACCAGGCCCGGGCTTTTTTGCCACTGTTAAAAATGGGTATGTTTTCCATGACATGACTAGCATAATACATGGCAAATTTGGTGTCAAACATTAGTGTACTAATAATATAGATTATGTTTTCAAGGGACGCAACATAACGGTTTGAACTTGAAATCTTGTTTTCAAGATCAATGTCTCAAGTTCAAACCCTAGGTAGCACTATTGTAAGAGTTTGTGACAACAATGTTTACCCATGATCTGGTATGGATGACGTGAGATTTCCCCGATATTCCAAAAATAATAATAATAATATAGATAATACATGGCACCAAACATGCCTATAAAACTCACAATATATAGCTACCAAAACAGATTCTTCACATAAATAACTCGCTATAGACAATGTCAATTTTTGAAACTTTGGCGACTTACATGTCTATATTCCTTGTTGCACATATTATATAATTAGTGATATGATTAGCAATGACAATGGAAATAGATTTAACCCTAATTAGAAATTCATACAAGTGCAAAGGATATGTAAACCAATGAGCAGCATCTTTGATGAGGCATAAGGTGAAAAAAACTCATATCACATCAATGATTGTAAGATTTGAATAATAAAGTAATAGTGCTCTTCAACAATAAAATTTCATTGATGATACATGAGAGACAATGTCTGTTATTATGACATCAAATTCATATCACAAAACAAAACTCTTAGTGTGATATCACAAACTGAAATTTTAGACCATCATCGTTCACACATCAAAATAGTGTTGGTTAAAGGCGGAAGGCGCACTAAGGTTCATAGGGCCTAGGCGCACCCATGATGAAAGTGAGACGCAAATTGTAAAAAAAAAAGTATTTAGTCAACTAAAACAAAGAGAAATCATTGAAATATATATAAAACAATTACAATAATACAAATACTGATAATACAAATTAATTTGTTTGTCAAAATTTGAAGCCAACCCCAAAATATATATTAATTTATTGAATAAATGTTATATAATTTGATTTCGGGTTTGGTATGTCAATTCGGGTTAGGGTTTGGTTACACATTTTTATGAGGCGTGCCTAGGCGCATCTAAAAGGCACGAGCTTTTGTGCCTAGGTGCACGTCTGATGAAGGTCGCCTGGCCTGACCCTTCATGAGGCGTAATGGTCTGAGCCTGAGCCTGAGCCTGAGCCTGAGCCTGAGCCTGAGCCTGAGCCTGAGGAGCGCCTTTGACAACTATGCACCAAAAGAATCTCAGTAAGGTCTAAAACACAACCGAGACTGCTCATATTACAGATAACACCTAGACTAAACAAAAATACGAGAATTTTCTGAATGGAATGTTTTCTCTTTTGTGTTCTGCAAAACACTTTCGGAGACTCTCAGTTTGTTAATTTCGATTTTAAGTAGGAAATGCGAGAACTCCATAAGAAAATGAACATGGAATGCAAGCAAAAAGAAAACAGAGGATGCGAATCAAATTAAAGAACAATGTTCCTAGCTGTAAAGAAACTTGAAATGAGTCACATCCATCCTGGCTCAAAAGAATCCTTCTATTACTTGGCTAGTCTAAGGAACTGAGGATAGGAACCATGTTTGTACCATTGAACATAAGAGTAAGTAAAATGAGGATTAGAAATCTACCATATATAATATATTTACTTGCATCTCAATGATGATAGAACATATTTCAGACCAATTTAAACATGTCATATCCAACAGAAAACAAATCCCAACAAATAGGTCATAAGATAATAATGTCTACAGGGATCTTACCTGGTAAAGCATCACCCAGATACAGAGGTGGCCAAGATTCCGGTTCAGAACCGGAACCGAACCGGTTGGAACCGGATGATTCCAGTTCCAACTGGTTCCGGTTCCGACTCCGAAATCTGACCGGTTCGGTTAGGGTTCTTACCTTGACCGAACCGGTTGGAACCACTGGAATCGAACAGTTCCAACACGAATCCTAATCCCCAATTAATGTTTACATCTCAATTTTTTTTTTTCAAAAAAAAAAAAAAACGAAGGGAACCGGAACCGTACGGTTCGATTCCGGTTACGATTTCGGTTCCACTTAAGTGTGGAACCGGAACCGAACCGTGGCCACCTCTACCCTGATACCAATTTTACAACAATGCAGATGGCATTGAGCAGTATAAGAGGAACTCTCATGTACTGGGTAGCATGAATGAGACCTATGATCTGTCCATTTAATGACTTTGTCTGCCCCACAGAAAATTCTGAGAAGATCCATCCCCTAGGTGCAAGGAAGCGATCTTCATTTATTATTGCTAATGCATTTGCAAGAAGCAGAAACCCTTCCAGCAGCGTCCACAAACCCATTTCATGTATGATAAATGCATTTTTATTGAGTTGAACATTGTTGTTGAATTCAAACATATATTCAAGATATGATGGTTAATTTATCAATGTAAGATGTTAAATAATATGAATATCATAAATACATGTTGGTTCGGTTATTTCCCTACGCTGACGCATCGGGGATCGACCTACCCGTACAGGTCGTGGTGGGTCGAGGGGGCAGCGCCCCTATGAGGGCTCGGGGGCAACACCCCCAAAAGCAAAACGAAATTCAAAAGCAAAGTTAACCGAAATAACTGAATACATGAGGAGCATTCTGACTCCAATGAGACCTGAAGACATGAGGAGCATTTTGACTCTCATTGTCGCGGCAATGTGTTAGGACCCATGGGTAAAATAGGAAATAACAAAGGGTAAATGAGTAATTTTAGTTATTTAAGGTTTGGATATAAATTATGGTGTTTTTTGTTTTTTGTTTTTTTTTTCCTGATTTCTGCTTTGATTTTCTTCTTCTCTAAGCCAACAATAATCACCATATCCAAAGAACTACCACTCTGATACCAATTGTTGGAACCCCAAATTCAACACAACAACACCAAGAAATCACACCAAAAACTTAACTAAATTGTATTTTAATTGATAAAAGAAACGGAAAAAAACAAAGATAGTTGAAGGTGAAAGAATTCACCAGCCCGTGCTCAACTTGAGGTGTTGGCAACCTCCTTAGGGTTTTCCCCTCCCAATTCCAAATTCAATAAAATAATTGCATAACCCTAATTGAAACAAAAACACCCTAATTTATATTCAAACCCTAAATAACTAAAATGACCCATGTACCCTTTGTTATTTCCTATTTTACCCATGTGTCCTAACATTACCATTTGTTATTTCCTATTTTACCCATGTGTCCTAACACAATGGAATTTTATTGTCACGATAGTAAGTATCTGGTGTGAAAAACGCGACTAAAGTCGTATTTTGGAAGCAATTTTTGATTGGCTATATATATGACACAATTTTCTTCATATGATATAACAATTCTCTCATATAAGTTCTCAAGTAGAGATTCAACAAAGTATTGTATTGCATCTTTAAAGTTTTATTGTATTCTAAAGTGAATTAGCCTGCAACCCTTACAACACATAGTGGAGGCAAATATTGCTCTAAGAAAGTGTAATACACGCCTAAAAACTATCTCCACAGTTTCAATCATTTGTATTGTTTTCCCCTCAACAAACACAACATTCAATCACCTTAAGTTTAAAGTGATAATTTTAGAGTCCAAGTAGGAGTACTAGTTGAAAACCTCATGGGTTAAAACAATAAGAAGCAATTGGAAACATCTGGAAACGTAAAGATAAATGTCTTAGTGCAGTTACCAACTTGTTAGCCCTGGACCTTGTTCCCAAACCCCAACATCACCTAGTAATAATCAAAATTCTTCTTTAATTCCCGAAAATTTCTAAATCTAAGGATCTCATGTTTGTTAGAGCATAAACACAGGCTACCTAATATTAGAAAAAAAAAATGTGTATATTTTATAGTTTGGTTCTACCGTCTATGGGTAAAGAAGTAAACTAAAGCAAAAATAGAAACATCCATGAACATACTTTAGGTAGACCGTTTGATGCAAACTTCAGATAGGGAGTCCATTAAATGTACATATCGTAGAAAAGAAAGGATAGATTGGAGGGAGTGGCTGTGGAAGCCATTATAAAGGATAGAAGCCAGCTCATGAAGGAATATTTGACAGGGCAGCACAGCTCGTGGAATCCCAGGAAGTGGATAATGCTGGGGGAAAGGTTGGAAGCAGGTCTCTCCTTGTCGGTCGAAAAAACTGAAGTAGAAGGAGGGCATGAGGTTAGTTCCAAGGAAGCGGCCGTAGAGATGATTGGGGGGTCCGTTGCTGAGGGAACTGAAGCGGCCCCGACGATTGATATTGTTGAGAAGGCGGTTGAAGCCACAGTGGTAGGGTCGGGACTTGAACCGCTAATGGAGACTGGCCCTCTTCCAGATCTGGTCGACTCAGTTGAGCCTGTTGAAAGGCAAGAGGATTGAAATGATGTAAATTCTTTTTTGTTCGAAATGTCGGCTCTGCCCGTTTTGTAAAGACAATATTTTGATTTGTAAATATAAACTTCGATTGTCGATCACATCATGCATATAAAAACAAAGACAATAATATCGAACTTCGTATATCTGATTGAACACATCTTACATTCAACCGAATATACATCAATCGGCGCGGCAAAGCATCGTGGTAAAAGATTTTAACCCCTCATAATAGGAGACCTTTAATCCAACTTACTAAGCCCATGCGCTCGATCACATCATTACATAAACAAATAACATGCGGAAGTCAAGTAACGAATGACAAACAAATCAAAACAACATAAAACAAAATATGCATCGTTTACTCAAGTGGTACGTGGAGTTGTATCCCGAGTACAGATCATACTACCTTCCATTCGGAATCGGCTATGAAATTTATGCCCGAGTTTCCATCCTATATACCACGAGAGGTGACACATTTTTCATTTTATTCAAGGGCCACAACATACATCATTTTACAATATATGCATATTTATCTACTCAAGGACCACAACATGCATTTTAATATAGTAATCATGCGAACAAAACTCAATAAATAATAAAGATAAAACTGAAAACAAGTGTGAAAAATACCCTCAGATCTAACCTTTTTTGCCGACTTTCAGACTTACGTTTCACGGAGATCGGAAGGGCTAAAGCTCCTCAACTTCTCTGGTTCACTGGTTTAGTGTCTTAGCTCACTGTTTTGCTGTTTTGCTTGTTGTTTGACCTCCGTTTTGCTGCTATTTTCTCTGTATCTTCTACTTATTGTTTCAGGTCTTTAAAGCTACTGTTTGCTGCGTTTTTGACTGCTGCTTTAAGGGAACTGTTTTGGTGAATGGATGGGCTATTTCAGTGGTGTATTATGGAGGATATATGGGCATTTCAAGGCTTGTTTTCACGGCTGTTTAAGGCTTGTTTGTGGCTTATGTGTGAAGGTCAGTGAGCGTCAATATTCTGGGGGCAGACGTGGAGCAAAGAGGTATGTACTACGTGATTAATGGGTGCGTGAACTGGACTGTTTGCAGGTTTGAAGAAGGTTCGTGGCTGCGGTTCTTTGTGAGGGCAGTTTCATTTGTAGACAGTGGACGTGTGGCTGGTGGCTTGCGCTGAGTGGGTGATGGTAGGCTTTGAGTTTGTTTGTGTGGAGGACGTGGCTGGTCAGTGGCTTGTTCGGTGATTGTTATTGTTCGTGTGTTTTGGCTTGTGCATTATTGAGGAGGTGAGGGGCTGTTCTGTGTCTTTAGGGTTTCTTAAGTGCAGGGCTATGCGTGTGTTTTGAGTAGTGGGGCGTGAGGATCAGGTCATGTGTATGAAGGTGGCTAAGGGCGTGGATTATTAGGCGTGAGTGATGATGGGCTGAGGCTGCTCGCGTGAGGGCTGTGTGTTTGAGGGTTTTTTATTTTGTTGTTTACGTGAATGGTTGGTGATGGGAGAGTGTTTAGGGTTTGAATTTTGTGAGTGTATTACCGTGTGAGAGAGAGATGGATGGCTTTGGTTTTGGGTTGTTTATAAAGACAAGGGCTAGGGCTTCCCATTCTCTCACAAGGAATAGATTGGATTTGGTGTCAAACAAGGAAAGGATTTGATTGATTGAGGGGACACATTTTGGTGAATTAGAAAGGTTGAATATTTGATTTATCTTGTTTAGGCATGATATTGGTTAAGTAAGGTATATAATATTTGTGATTTCTTAATTAGGTATGATTTAATTTAATGTTTTCATTAATTTAGTATATAATATTTTGGATTAGGAAGTTACAATATTTTAATTTGGTATAATATTTGATTGATTGATTGATTTTAACTTGGTATGATTTGATTTAATGTTTTATTTAATTTGGTATATGACTTAATTAATTATTTTATTTAATTTGGTATATGTTTTAATATTTTATTTAGTTTGGTATATTATTTAATTAATATTTAATACAATTGGGTTGTATTTTGAGGGCCTTGGGCGTGTGGGCCAAGTGTGGTGGGCTAGGTGTTGTGTTGGTTTGTGAGTGGGTTTGGGCTAAGGTTAAATGGTTCTGGGTTTTTTTTAGGCCAAGTGCTTTAAAACGGAGGTCCACCAGCGAGCCTGAACTGCGTTGAGAGAGAGCTTTATTCTCCTGGGCTTTATTCCCGAGCTGTTTTGCAAGTGAGCTTTATTCCTATAGGCTTTGCTCCTGAACCGTGTAAAGATAGAGCTGTATTCCCCTGGGCCTTGTTCCCGAGCTGTATTGAAGGTGGGCTTTATTCCTCTAGGCTTTTTTCCAAACTGTATCAAGATAAGGCTTTATTCCTCTAGGCTTTATTCCCGAGCTGTGTTAAGGTAGAGCTTTATTCCTCTGGGCCTTGTTCCCGAACTGTGTTAAGATAGAGCTTTATTCCCCTGGGCCTTGTTCTCGAACTAGTTTGAAAGTGGGCTTTATTCATTTGGGCTGTATTCCCGAACTGTGTTGAGGGATGACTTTATTCCCCTGGGCTGTATTCCCGAACTGTGTTAAGATAGAGCTTTATTCCCCTAGGCCTTGTTCCTGAACTAGTTTGAAAGTGGGCTTTATTCCTTTGGGATGTATTCCCGAACTGTGTTGAGGGATGGCTTTATTCCCCTGGGCTGTATTCCCGAACTGTGTTAAGATAGAGCTTTATTCCTCTAGGCTGTATTCCCGAACTGGTTTGAGGGATGGCTTTATTCCCCTGGGCTGTATTCCCGAACTGTGTTGAGGGATGGTTTTATTCCCCTGGGCTGTATTCCCGAACTGTGTTAAGATAGAGCTTTATTCATCTGGGTTGTATTCCCGAACTGGTTTGAAAGTGGGCTTTATTCCTTTGGGCTGTATTCCCGAACTGTGTTGATGGATGGCTTTATTCCCCTGGGCTGTAATCCCGAACTGTGTTAAGATATAGCTTTATTCCACTGGGCCTTGTTCCCGAACTGTGTTGAGAGAGAGCTTTATTCTCCTAGGTTGTATTCCCGAACTTTGCTGAGAGAGCTTTATTCCTATGGGCTGTATTCCCGAACTGTACTGAGAGAGAGCTTTATTATCCTGGGCTGTATTCCCGAACTGTGCTGAGAGAGAGCTTTATTCTCCGGGGCTGTATTCCCGAACTGTGCTGAAAGAGAGCTTTATTCCTCTGGTTTGTATCCCCGAACTGTGCTGAGAGAGAGCTTTATTCCTCTGGGCTGTATTCCCAAACTGTACTAAGAGAGAGCTTTATTCTCCTAGGATGTATTCCCGATCTGAGCTGACTGTGGGCTTTGTTCCTGAATTGTATTGAATGTGGGCTTTATTCCCTGATCTGAGTTGACTGTGGGCTTTGTTCCTGAATTGTACTGAATGTGGGCTTTATTCCCCGATCTGAGCTAACTGTGGGCTTTGTTCCTGAATTGCACTGAGTGTGGGCTTTATTCCATGATCTGAGCTGACTGTGGGCTTTTTTCCCGAACTGTACTGAATGTGGGCTTTATTCCCTGATCTGAGCAGACTGTGGGCTTTGTTCCTGAACTGATGTGGGCCTCGCCCCAAAACTGATACTGATGTGGGGTCTCGCCCCCCAAAATGGTACTGAGGTGGGTTTCGCCCCCAGACTGATACTGAAACAGATGTGGGCCTCGCCCTCAGAGTGCCATACCCAAAACTCAAACTCAAATAGGCCTCAACCCTGGGATTATTACAAAAATCCGATATTGTGCTTTTTACCGTTTCTGATTAGCTTGTTCTTTGCCTCTTTCTTTTTTCCTCTTCAAAACCTGTGAACACAAAACAAAACAAACACAAAAGGATGCAAAATGTGTTACGTGTATGCATGCATGAATGTTCTTATCCCGTCGGGTTAGGTCTTCTGCCAATTCTCTTGGTGACTGCTCAGTCTTCTTTTCCTCAGGCAAGCCACTGCTTCAATCTGTCTACGTTGATCGGCTTGGTGGACTAATTCCCTTCCAAGTCTGATATTCTCACTGCCCCAATTTCCCAATTTCTGAATGGCTATCTTATCTTTTCTGCTTGCTTATTCCGAGGATTCCCCGTGTTCTAAACATCACTGAATTTCATAGTACCAAGGTTGAATGCTTTTCTCAAATATACTCATATTGCAGAAGAGATTCAGCGAAATGAACGTCTTTATTATCATTTAAGAAAATGGTTCGAACATGTAGACTAAATCAATGTCTATATTAAAAAATGCAGGATCAAATAAACTAGGAGGAATAACTTCATCATTCGCAACATTGCCTTCTTCCTTGGCCTATGGTTCTTCACTGTTATCCCTTATCTCAATGCAAGAAGCCTGGGTGGTTGAGTGGCTTTATGGTTGAGGGTTCATGTGTGTGTTGGGTTGTTCTTTTTCTGGATTAGGTATTTTATGGGAGTCAATGAGGTTTTGGACCTCATGCCTAAGGCGAGTGCAATTGTCGGTGTCATGGCATTTTTCTTGATGGAAGTGACAATACTGGTTTAGGTTGAGGTATGGTGGTACAGGGTTCGGAAATGGCCTAGGTTCTAAAGGGTTTAAAAGTCCTTGCATTTTCAGCTTTTCAAATACCTTTGACAAATGTATACCAAGATTGGAGAATCATCTGTTCTTGACGGTAGCGACCTCGGCAGTAGCGGGCTTGGTCTCAGAAGACCCCCCAAAAGTTTTTCTATTCTGGCCATAAAAAATTCTGTTTTCAGCCTCTTCTTCCTCAATATCCATGACAGTTTCCCTCAACTGTCGAAAATCAGAAATCATCGAAGTCATCCTCATCAGCTTACCATAAATAGAGGGCTTGGTGCCCTTGATGATCATTTTAATTTGGTCTTTCTCTGAAGGCCGAGTCTGTATTTTCAAAAGCTGGCTTCTCCAGCGATCCACATACTCTTTGAAACTTTCCTCTGGCTTCTGCTTAGTGTTCTCCAAATCACGGAGTGACAAGTCAATTTCTAAGTCTGTAACATACTGCTTCAGAAAAGCATCAGCTAGTTCCCTCCAATCTTCTTTAACCTTCTTCTAAAGGCTATGATACCAAACCACAGGTGCCCCCTCGAGTGACATCCCAAACATCTTTTGGACTTGGCGCTGTGATAGGCCCACTGAACTCATGACTGAGACATATTGCTGCAGATGGACTCTCGGGTCTCCATTCCCATTAAACTTGGCCATGTCGGGCATTTTAAACTGAGCTGGCAGCTGTTCTCCGAAGGTCATTGCCTCATAATCTAACAACTCTTCATGTTTACCCCTTATTTTGCGAGTAACTGTTTCAACCTGATCCTGAAGCTTCTGAAATTCTGCCTGAGACCCAATCACTCTGCTTGTTGCATACTCTGTCATGTCGTCATCAAAAATGGGGATATCATCCCCCAACCCATTCGAAGGCTAATCGCGCCTCACATTTTCAGAACTTCCCCCAGCACGGGGTACAACCATATTAGACATGGCAGCAGTCAAAGCTTGCAGTTGTTCAGTCATTTTGGCGAAACCAATTTCCAACTGATCCACGCGAGCTATTTCGTTTTCTGATCCACTCATATTTGTTATTGGCCTCTTGGTGTGTCTTCCTTCTTCCCTAACCCAACGGGAATCTATGATGGCTTTTTAGAGCACAATGGTTAGCATGATGCATGTATGCATAAGGTGAATAAGATGCATGCGATACAAGGAATATATCAACTCATTAAAATTTTCACGCAAATCGGTTCATCATCATTTTAGAAGCTTTTGGGCTAACTGTCATAGGAGTGAACTCGTCCCAATTTAAATGGCCCAACAAGTTCATATATCATGGCAAGAAGTCCAACCGTATCCAAATGATAATGTTCCTAAACACAAACATGTAATGGCCCATTGGCGTTTTGGAAGCTTTTGGCTCGATCACCATAAGATACGTTCTTGTCCCGGTTTAAATGGCCCAACAAGCCCATATCCCATGATAAAAGGTCTGAATGGATCCAAATGACAATGTTCCCAAACACAACCATATAATGGATAATCCAGTCACAAAGAAATAATTTCTACAGAGTGGCCCATCGACATTTCAGAAGCTTTTGGCCCAATTGTCCTAGGATACGAACTCGTCCCAGTTTAAATAGCCCAACAAGTTCGTATTTCTGACAAGAAGTCCAACTGTATCCAAATGAGGATGGCCCACAAGCACAAGGAAATAGTTGCTATAGGTCATAAAACTCCGGTTTACATGTGGGTTTGCAAGAGTGTAGACAAAGACTCTCACTGACGAAGGATTGCCCACAACTAGGTCTTCCCATTCAAGGGTTCGAGCGACCAAGTGAGCACACCCTTTTTTATACACTAAGGTACGTGCCAACGAACTATGGTGTGTGACTGACTGTCAAATGGACTTCCCGTTGTAGATTCCCCAGAGGGAGGGTGGAGCGAGGCTCACTTAAATACCCAAGCCTCTTAGGCTCTTATTGCTTGGTGTCAGGAATAAACAACGAGTCCTCCAAATTAGTCCATCACAATAGGCTACGAGTAGATGGCTATCTAGGTGCCTTCACAGCTTTTCCTTCTAGAAAGGTAGTGAGTGAAGGAAGATACCAAACCATTACCTAGCCTCAAAATGCCTTTGATTAAACCCCTTTTAACCCACGGTAGACACGGTCAATTAAAGCACAAATCATAATATTACAAGACATTATTTCGGGGCCGATTCTCTATCCCCAGTGGAGTCGCCAGACTGTGGGACACAGAAACTGGGCGACACATGCTGTCCCGGGCTCGCGGCCTGGTTGGGAGTACGGAGTAGCCCACGGGGGATTAAACGGAGAATAATGGAGTCGCCACCCGGTGTGAACCGGGACAAAGATTAAGGCCGCACTCACCCCTCGCAAGGGAAGACCTCAAACCGTTGGGTTCGAAATGGTCCCTTACTTATGCCACTTGTAATAAAATGATTTGTACAATAATCTAACCAAGCCTAAGCAACATATTTCCAAGGATAATTTACTCCTAAGTTCGCATGCATAGGTACAAAGCTCATATCTAAGTCTACATAACACATTTTCATACTTGCATACAACCTATTTACATATAATCTATGTCCGAATTCATGCATAAAGATAAATTGACATACGGAAGGCACACAATTTCACATTGGTAGACACAGAATCGCAAACAAATAATATTCATACAAGCATGCGTATTAAGGAAAGACACTTAAGCGCATAATAGAGATAGATAACTAAAGAGGTAATATGATGTGATCCAGAATGAGCTCTGTTTGTTGGGCCAAGTTAACTTAAAGTTGTGGCTGATTGCATGGCTTTGTCAAATTGGTGTATTTGGGCCATTTTGGTGGATTTGGAAGATTCCTTGGGTTCTGGAGTTTGGTCCATGCATGAGACATTATGTGAAGGCTTTATTATGTCTAAAGCAATATTGGAATGGGTTTAGGACGTGCATGGGCTACCTTAATTGATTTTGGGCTTTATTTCCGAATGGTGCATTAGCAGTGGCGGGATTTATGCAATCTTCATATTTTAGACGTAACTTTCTCGTCCGATGTCCGATTTTGGTGATTCAAGTTTCATTGAAAAGATAACTCGTAGCTCTACAACTTTGAAGTTTTCATCAAAGTCCAGTTCGGATTTCGTCATGGTCTAAATGAGGACGCAATGTATCCCTATAATTTTTATATTTATATTTTTTTAAGTTATGTGTTGTTTAAGTGTTGGGCTGAACATTAATTAAATTAAAAAGCCCATGGATGAAATTTTCAAGTATTTTATTAGGGTTTTATTATATTTTGGTAGAATTAGAGTTAGCCACCTATTTAAAGGGGCATTATTCATTGTAATGGATAATTAACCAATAATATATCTTTTTACAAAATAAATTGACTTGTGTCATCTTGAGGGAGTGGATTCTTCCATGGTTTTACGGAACAAAAGCTTATCAACATGTGGCAAGCGTTGTGGCGCTGTATCGCTGTTCAGGATTCTCTAAAGAAATAAAGAAAGGTTTTTAAGGGCAATGTTCCTTAAGGGTTGGACTTGATCTTGGAAGGATTTTGTTCTTAGAAAATCAAGATTCGCGATTCTTGGTGCTTAGAACACGTGGAGAGGTTTGATTGGCTTTGTTCCAAGCATGTTTCTATCATAATACAAATGCATAAGGTAAAAAGAGACAACTATATGTTAAGATAGACATGTCGTGATGTGATACAGAAAAGATATCTAGAATTGACACGAACACATGCGTGGGCCTTTTTCCAAATGGTACGTGGAATTGTATCCCGAGTACAGATCATACTACCGTCCATTCGGAATCAGCTATGAAATTTATGTCCGGGTTTCCATCCTATATACCACGATAAATAATGCCCAAATACTATCATAACATGGGTACACCAATGATAATAGATCGAGCCAAGACCAGGATAGATGATGCAATCAATAGATGAAAGACGCGGCAAATATCGTGGTAAATGTAGCCTTTTAGGCTTTCCTTCCCCCAAATGGAGAATCTTTTAGTCCAACACAATAAGCCCTTGCGCTTTTCATTACAATGCGTACAAAGATAAAGATAACTATATGGAACTTCGTATACCCGATTGAACACATCTTACATTCAACCGAATATACATCAACTGGCGCGGTAAATCATCGTGGTAAAAGATTTTAACCCCTCAGAATAGGGGACCTTTAATCCAACTTACTATGCCCATGCGCTCGATCACATCATACATATAAACAATAAAGATAATAATATCAGACTTCGTATACCCGATTGAACACATCTTACATTCAACCGAATATACATCAATCGGCGCGGCAAAACATCGTGGTAAAAGGTTTTAACCCATCAGAATAGGGGACCTTAATCCAACTTACTAAGCCCATGCGCTCGATCACATCATACATATAAATAATAAAGACAATAATATCGGACTTCGTATTCCCGATTGAACACATCTTACATTCAACCGAATATACATCGATCGGCGCGGCAAAGCATCGTGATAAAGGGTTTTAACCTCTCAAAATAGGGGACCTTTAATCCAACTTACTAAGCCCATCCGCTCGATCACATCATGCACATAAAAATAAAGAAAATAATATCGGACTTCGTATACACTATTAAACACATCTTACATTCAACCGAATATACATCAATCGGCGAGGCAAAGCATCGTGGTAAAAGATTTTAACCCCTCAGAATAGGGGACCTTTAATCCAACTTACTAAGCCCATGCGCTCGATCACATCATTACATAAACAAATAACATGCGGAAGTCAAGTAACTAATGACAAACAAATCAAAACAACATAAAACAAAATATGTTTCGTTTACTCAAGTGGTACGTGAAGTTGTATCCCGAGTACAGATCATACTACCGTCCATTCGGAATCGGATATGAAATTTATGTCCGGGTTTCCATCCTATATACCACGAGAGGCAACACATTTTTCATTTTATTCAAGGGCCACAACATACATCATTTTACAATATATGCATATTTATCTACTCAAGGGCCACAACATGCATTTTAATATGGTAATCATGCGAACAAAACTCAATAAATAATAAATATAAAACTGAAAACAAGTGTGAAAAATACCCTCAGGTCTAACCTTTTTTGCCGTTTTTCAGACTTACGTTTCACGGAGATCGGAAGGGTTAAAGCTCCTCAACTTCTCTGGTTAACTGGTTTAGCGTCTTAGCTCACTGTATTGTTGTTTTGCTTGCTGTTTGACCTCCGTTTTGCTGCTATTTTCTCTGTATCTTCTACTTACTGTTTCAGGTCTTTAAAGCTACTGTTTGCTGCGTTTTTGGCTGCTGCTTTAAGGGAACTGTTTTGGTGAATGGATGGGCTGTTTCAGTGGTGTATTGTGGAGGATATATGGGCAGTTCAAGGCTTGTTTTTACTGCTGTTTAAGGCTTGTTTGTGGCTTATGTGTGAAGGTCAGTGAGCGTCGATATTCTAGGGGTAGACGTGGAGCAAAGAGGTATGTACTACGTGATTAATGGGTGCCTGAACTGGACTGTTTGCAGGTTTGAATAAGGTTCGTGGCTGCGGTTCTTTGTGAGGGTAGTTTCCTTTATAGACAGTGGACGTGTGGCTGGTGGCTTGCGCTGAGTGGGTGATGGTAGGCTTTGAGTTTGTTTGTGTGGAGGACGTGGCTGGTCAATGGCCTGTTCGGTGATTGTTATTGTTCGTCTGTTTTGGCTTGTGCATTATTGAGGAGGTGGGGGTTGTTCTGTGTCTTTAGGGTTTCTTAAGTGCAGGGCTATGCGTGTGTTTGAAGTAGTGGGGCGTGAGGATCAGGTCATGTGTATGAAGGTGGCTAAGGGCGTGGATTGTTAGGCGTGAGTGATGATGGGCTGAGGTTGCTCGCGTGAGGGCTGTGTGCTTGAGGGTTTTTTATTTTGTTGTTTACGTGAATGGTTGATGATGGGAGAGTGTTTAGGGTTTGAATTTTGTGAGTGTATTACCGTGTGAGAGAGAGAGAGATGGCTTTGGTTTTGGGTTGTTTATAAAGACAAGGGCTAGGGCTTCCCATTCTCTCAGAATGAATAGATTGGATTTGGTGTCAAACAAGGAAAGGATTTGCTTGATTGAAGGGACAAATTTAGGTGAATTAGAAAGGTTGAATATTTGATTTATCTTGTTTAGGCATGATATTGGTTAAGTAAGGTATATAATATTTGTGATTTATCTTAATTAGGTATGATTTAATTTAATGTTTTCATTAATTTAGTATATAATATTTTGGATTAGGAAGTTACAATATTTTAATTTGGTATAATATTTGATTGATTGATTTTAACTTGGTATGATTTGATTTAATGTTTTATTTAATTTGGTATTTGATTTAATTAATTATTTGATTTAATTTGGTATATGTTTTAATATTTTATTTAGTTTGGTATATTATTTAATTAATATTTAATTCAATTGGGTTGTATTTTAAGGGCCTTGGGCGTGTGGGCCAAGTGTGGTGGGCTAGGTGTTGTGTTGGTTTGGTGAGTGGGTTTGGGCTAAGGTTAAATGGTTCTGGGTTTTTTTTAGGCCAAGTGCTTTAAAACGAAGGTCCACCAGCGAGCCTGAAGCTAAACAAGCGAGTAAAATTTAACGAAATACCGATTCTCTTCGGACGACCGTTTCCCGCAACTTCCTCGACTAAAAAGATAGTGCCTCCAATGAGACTCATCATAGGGACTCACATGCAAAAATGCAATGCCTACAGTCGCCCCCACTTTGATCGGACTTGTGCAGTGTGTGACTTTGAACAATCCTATCAAAGTTATGCAATGCATTTACACTTACTTGGCTCGCCAGCTGTTGCTTAGCTTACTTGTTATCCTGAGATGCTTTGACCTTTGGGCTTTATTCCCGAACTGCGTTGAGAGAGAGCCTTTTCTCATGGGCTTTATTCCCGAGCTGTTTTGCAAGTGAGCTTTATTCCTCTAGGCTTTTCTCCTGAACCGTGTAAAGATAGAGCTTTATTCCCCTGGGCCTTGTTCCCGAGCTGTATTGAAGGTGGGCTTTATTCCTCTAGGTTTTTTTCCAAACTGTATCAAGATAAGGCTTTATTCCTCTAGGCTTTATTCCCGAGCTGTGTTAATGTAGAGCTTTATTCCTCTGGGCCTTGTTCCCGAACTGTGTTAAGATAGAGCTTTATTCCCATGGGCCTTGTTCTCGAACTAGTTTGAAAGTGGGTTTTATTCATTTGGGCTGTATTCCCGAACTGTGTTGAGGGATGGCTTTATTCCCCTGGGCTGTATTCCCGAACTGTGTTAAGATAGATCTTTATTCCTCTGGGCTGTATTCCCGAACTGGTTTGAAAGTGGACTTTATTCCTTTGGGCTGTATTCTTGAACTGTGTTGAGGGATGGCTTTATTCCCCTGGGCTGTATTCCCGAATTGTGTTAAGATATAGCTTTATTCCCCTGGGCCTTGTTCCCGAATTGTGCTGAGAGAGAGCTTTATTCTCCTGGGCTGTATTCCCGAACTGTGCTGAGAGAGCTTTATTCCTCTGGGCTGTATTCCCAAACTGTACTGAGAGAGAGCTTTATTCTCTTGGGCAGTATTCCCGAACCGTGCTGAGAGAGAGCTTTATTCTCCGGGGCTGTATTCCCGAACTGTGCTGAAAGAGAGCTTTATTCCTCTGGGCTGTTTTCCCGAACTGTGCTGAGCGAGAACTTTATTCCTCTGGCTGTATTCCCAAACTGTACTGAGAGAGAGCTTTATTCTCCTAGGATGTATTCCCGATCTGAGCTGACTATGGGCTTTGTTCCGGAATTGTACTGAATGTGAGCTTTATTCCTCGATCTGAGTTGACTGTGGGCTTTGTTCCTGAATTGTACTGAATGTGGGCTTTATTCCCCGATCTGAGCTGACTGTGGGCTTTGTTCCTGAATTGTACTGAATGTGGGCTTTATTCCCCGATCTGAGCTGACTGTGGGCTTTGTTCCTGAATTGCACTGAATGTGGGCTTTATTCCCTGATCTGAGCTGACTGTAGGCTTTGTTCCCGAACTGTACTGAATGTGGGCTTTATTCCCTGATCTGAGTAGACTGTGGGCTTTGTTCCTGAACTGATGTGGGCCTCACCCCAAAACTAATACTGATGTGGGGCCTCGCTCCCCAAAATGGTACTGAGGTGGGAATACCCAGAGTCGAGAATACCCAGAGCCGAGAATACCCTCGCAGATGCCATGGCTACCCTTGGATCCACACTACAAAAAGGGAATATCCAAGTCATTCCCGTAGCATATTTGCAATGGCCAACCATAACTAAAATGGAAGAAGGAACCATCTCCCATATCACAGAAAACGACTCGTGGATGACACCTTTAATCAAATACTTGGATACAAGATCTTTGCAAACAGACAAAGTGGTCGCCCGTAAGGTAAAACATCCTACAAATTGGAAAAAGAAGATGATGGATGAGTCCATAACAGCTGGAATGCCATTCACCTCAAGAAGTTCTACCGTTGACCTCATCACTTATCAGACCGCCAAGGCGATCTGCTTGTTGTTTGTTTGATTTATGTTTTGATCTTGCTGTTTGTTTGATTTTCGTCTTGATTTTTATTTATGTAATTTCAATATCATTTGTGCAATTTTACTTAAGTCTGTTTGAAGAGCTATTAACAAATGTGACTTCGTTTTAGACGACAGGAAAACGAATGACAAATATCCCAAACGACAATCGAAGTTTATATTTAAAAATCAAAATATTGTTTTTACAAAACCGGCATAGCCGACATTTCGAACAAAAAAGAATTTACATCATTTCAATCCTCTTGCCTCTCAACAGGCTCAACAGAGTCGACCAGATCTGGAAGAAGGCCAATGTCCATTAGCGGTTCAAGTCTCGACCCTACCACTGCGGCTTCAACCGCCTTCTCAACAATATCAACCGTCGGGGCCGCTTCGGTTCCCTCAGCAACGGACCCCCCGATCATCTCTACGGCCGCTTCTTTGGAACTAACCTCATGCCCTCCTTCTACTTCAGTTTATTCGACCGACAATGAGAGACCTGCTTCAAACCTTTCCCCCAGCATTCCTCCACTTCCTGGGATTCCATCGCTTCCTTCTGATTCCATATTTGCCCTGTCAATATTCCTGAGCTGGCTTATATCCTTTATAACGGCTTCCACAGCCACTCCCTCCAATCTATCCAGCAGCTCGGTTTTTTGCCCTTCCAACTCCTCAACGTTCTCCTTCACCGCATCTAACTCGGAAGTCGTCACCTCCAATTTAGCTTTCGTGGCCTTAAATTTATTTTCAACTTCCTTCATTCTCTTGTTCGACTCTTCAGAAGAAGCTTTAACCTCAGCCAATTCCTTTCGTAGAGCCGCGTTCGACTTCTCCAGTTCCCTCGCCTTTCTCAGGCTGGCTTCCACATATCTCTGCTGGAAGATGGCGTACTCCAGAATCTGACACGACAAAAGAAAATGAAACATAAGCAAATTTCTTATGAAGATTTGAGAATACGAAGTTCTTACCTTATAATTTCGAGCTACGGCTCTCTTCGTAGCCTCCAACAGCCCGAATGTAAGTATTCGACATTCATCTTCTTCTAAGAGCAGTCCTTCGGTGAAGCTGGACAGACTAGAGGGATACGACATGACCGTCGTGCTCCTTGGGATCTTGATTATTACGTTCTCTAGGTCCTCTTCGATATCAGACAATTGTTTTCTCTTTCTCGAAGAATGTCCAGGCCTAGTCGACGTTCTATGAACTGTTTCAGAAGGAAGTATGGTCGGAGTATCTTTCCTTGAAGGTTGAGATTCGGGGACGGATTCAATTTCCTTTCCTCTGGATTTCTTCTTTTTCCTCCGTTCCAGCATCTCTTCCACTGATGGAAGCCTGAATTGACTCATCCTTTCAACTGTGCAAAAATTTTCCTTCGGGGTTAGAATCCGCGAAAAGAAACTCCCTCCGTGTACGACCCGACACGCCCAGGATATGAGTATGACTATGAGTATATGTTTGGTCAGAGGCAAAAGAATACCTTCGGGGTAGAAAACTTCTCTCCCCAGTAGAAAACTTCTCTTTTCCGCCAACACCACCCTCCAATTCCTATCAGGCGGAGGAAGGCTTAGAATATAGTTCGTATTTGCTACGACCCTAGGCGTCACGTCGAAGCTACGATTGCGGTTGGAACCTACAAAAGAAACGACAAAAGAACATCATAGGCACATTGAGTCCACAAACAAGAAAATAATGTAACCAACACTCACTAGTAATTTCCCAACACTCAGGAATTCTACCAGTCCCAGTCGACCCGAACACTCCCTCTCTGTTTATGAAAAAGTAAGTCTTTTTCCATCCCCTCTATCGTTTGAAGTCAACCTCAAAATTAAGTGTTCTATCTTTTGTCGAAGGAATAAGTGGTATCTTCCATTTTCCACTACGTGTTCCTTCATATAATATGTGTAGAGTAAATCCTTCATCCCGAATCTAATTCCCAACTCATATGTTAAGACTTCAACCAACATCAAGAC
This sequence comes from Zanthoxylum bungeanum, assembly GCA_019454045.1. Lineage (NCBI taxonomy): Eukaryota > Viridiplantae > Streptophyta > Magnoliopsida > Sapindales > Rutaceae > Zanthoxylum > Zanthoxylum bungeanum. Next base: position 17,421 of record SKCR01048296.1, on the reverse strand, counting down.
TCTCCACGTGTTTGGCATGATTTGGGAAGGGGCTATTCCGTAATGATCTAAAACTTCCTACACGAGCTTTGGAACTGGGAACCTAAACCCGTCTGCAAAGGGAAGCTCGTAGAACCCAATCCACCCGGGAATCTTGTAGTCGATTCGTTCTTTCGAAGAAGGTAACCTAACTCGAACCGACTCAGGAAACATGTACTTTATCTTGATCTCCCTCATAGTTCTCTCAGTTACACTACTTTGAGGATTTTTAGTCAGAATATTGGTTGGTTCACTCGTGCTAGGTTCACCCGACTCGGAAGGGATAATACAGAGAGGCGGCACATCTTTGGGTATACCAAGAGGAGCCACTATCGACGCGATAGTCAGTACATCATCATCCAAAAGAGGAGACGACTTGCAAGGGCGGGCCTACATACATCTCCATCGACGAATCATCTGAACTTGAGCAACCTTCAGACAACATTTCAGTTCACTCTACAAACAACGAATCAACCTAAAACCATCATGACAGAAGATCAAACCTAGGCTACACACAAACACAATCTCAAATATCCTCGAGACAATTAAAGATCACAGCCCAAATTCCAACCAATAACAACTTGAATATATCTATGAACGACTTGAAGATTTGAATAACATAAAGAAATGAGAGAATGATACCTTAAACTCGAGGAAAGCCCTTCAAACTTGCGACTCGAGAGAAGATATCGCGAATGAAGTGAATGAGACCCTTTAAGGCCTCTTATACCATCCCTCACAGTAACTCCTTATTTTCCCACCAAAAGGGGCCTCGAAATCAACGCTGCATTTATTACAGGTGAAGAAATCGAGGGAAACTGGACACTCAGCATTAAATAAGGCGTCGTCGATTGGATACCCAAGCAACACTGGTGCAAATAAAGTTAATGGACCTTCTCCTGGTCCAGACGACATGAGGGCTTGATTTGGTCCCTCTTTGATACCATAGAGCAAATGTCTCCCTGGCCTTGTCAAGTCCAGTCGACGGGAAAATTCCTCAATTGACTCGTGATGGAGTCAAATAAAGTTAATGGATCTTCTCATGGTCCAGACGACATGAGGGCTCGATTTGGTCCCTCTTTGATACCAAACGAGCGAATGTCTCCCTGGCCTCGTCAAGTCCAGTCGATGGGAACATTCCCCAAATGACTCGTGATGGAGTCAAATAAAGTTAATGGACCTTCTCATGTTCCAAACGACAAGTGGGCTCGATTTGGTCCATCTTTGATACCTAACGAGCAAATGTCTCCCTGGCCTCGTCAAGTCTAGTCGACGGGAACATTCCCCAATTGACTCGTGATGGAGTCAAATAAAGTTAATGGACCTTCTCCTGGTCCAGACGACATGAGGGCTCGATTTGATCCCTCTTTGATACCTAACGGGCAAATGTCTCCCTTGCCTCGTCAAGTCCAAGTCGACGGGAATATTCCCCAATTGACTCGTGACAGAGTCAAATAAAGTTAATGGACCTTCTCTTGGTCCAGACGAATATTAATGGACCTTCTCCTGGCCCAGACGACATGTAAGCTCGATTCGGTCCCTCTTCAATACTAAACGAGCGAATGTCTTGCTGGTCTCGTCAAGTCCAGTCGACAGGGTCACCCTCATGTGGCTCGTAATAGTCATATGAAAATTCTCTGACCTACCTTTGATCCATTCGACATGTAGGCTCGATTTGGGAACACCCCAAATTGGCTCATACTGGGGTTGAATCTGATCAAATTGACTTCCATTTGGTTCATGCATCATTTCTACTCGATTAGGATCATCTACGATACCAAACAATTGAAATTCTTCTTGGCCCTGTCAGGCCCAATTTATCTATTATCATCAGGCCAGTTAGGAACTTGACTCATACTCGGCTCAAATAAACCGAAGGCTTCGACGGCCTTCAGACTAGAAGAATGGAGCCCGCCCGAATACCTCACACAGGGATGTCAACTGAAGTAAGTCTAGGCCATTACTAGAAACAACCTTCACTAAGGTCCATTGGAAACTTCATTCTTCTCCAGACGACTCTCAAGTCCCTCGTTTGTGTCTCAATAAGGGCAACAAAGACCCTCCAAGCTCAGTACAGACGACACGAATAACGATTACTCTCCAAGCCAAGTATCCATTGACTTAGAGAGTAGGGGACAAACTGTACGAGCCAAATTTGGTCCAGGGGTAATTTCGACCTCTTTTGCTTCAGGTCCACTACTGAATGCACCCCCGAAGACTCCTAACCAAACCCCAAATACATAATGCAGGCCCAGGCCCAATGAGCACCAACACCCATAACCGATGGGCCATCGAAAGGCCAGCATACGTAACGCCAAAAATTCATTAACACCATACATAAATCCATCTATTCCAGCCTGCAACGGGCAAAAAGCGGCATTAATTCCTCATGAAGTCGACCCAACGGACGAGCAGTCAAAGAAGCAAAAAGGCACACTACTAGAGCATGCATATATATAGGCACGAGGCTCCAGGAGGAGGGGCATTCAACTTCTAGCTCTCCTACTCACAGCTTTAGAACACTCTCACTCAAGCTCATAACATCTACTACCTACCGCCCTCACGGCAGCCCACGGGGATCAAGGTAACATCTGACCTTGTCTCTCCCTCTACAGATTCTTTTACGTCCCTCACTGACTTGGGCGTCGGAGTGCCTACGGCATCCACCACACTGGTGGGTAGACCCTCCCCGCTCACTCTACCTTCTTTGTTTTGCAGGATCGCCAGTGCCCCTCACAAAATCTCGATTATAGACCTCGGGTGAAAATCAGCGTCTACAAACTCACAATGATTGAATAATCCATGTGGTTATACAACATGTTGATTAATCACGAGAACCCGGTTAAGATCACATATCATGAAGATATATATGATCATTAGAATTAATGCAGACCAAGTATCAAATCAATAAAGTAAATTGAAACTACTCATATAATTCCAATATAGTGAAAATTTCTTATAAACAAAGTGCCAGCGATTAGCTTATTAGGAAACCCCATAAACTCATCAATGTCATAATTATAAGATAATCATCAAGATTTAATCCCCCAAAAAAAAAAAAAAAAAACCATTTTTATGCAACATATAGTTCAGCATTTTTTTTAAAAAAATAATATCGTCTATTTTTGAGACAGAATAGGCAGACCAGATCGAAATCTGAAGTTTCCGAAAAATAAAGAAATAACTAAAATAATGCAGTGGGAAAGGAGAATGGAAACAGACCTTACTGTATCAGAAATTTAATCTCCAGGCTCGTCTAAGAAATATTAAACATTTAATATAATGGGTTTTATATTTTTTACACGAATGGTATTTTGCCATACATCTGGATGATAAATTCATACGGACATCCATACCACATAACGACTATACATATATACATACATACATACATGTATAGCAAATTGATTTTTAATTGGTTCATATCAATATGATTGGCAAGAAAATCCTGAACCATGATATAGATTCGAGATTATGCGTACCATTTGATATGAGATTTGAGATTATTTTTTATATTGATTAAAAAATTCATTCGTGATTATTTTTTTAATCGAGATTAAAAAAAATCAAATTGTGTCATTTGGAATCCATGATGTGTCCTGATTCATTATTAAAAAATCTCAAATCTCGATTTTTAATCCCTATAGAAAAAACCAACAAGGAATGACAATTTTCATCCTGATTATATAATTTGATTAGAATCGGGATTGATAAATCTCGAATGGATTGTGACCCTACTTATCAATTTTGAGGTATTTTATGAGTTCTCATACTATTGAAAATCGTCTTAAAATTATATACATATATATAGTTCATGAATTATTCTTAGCCGACATGGAATCATGTCGCTAGCATCTTATTGTTGCAGAAGTTTATGGCTTTATTTCTATGATTATGAGCTATAGTCGTATAACATATGTCACCAAGGGGCGTGGTTTGGTGATGTAGGGTTCAACATTTCACATTTAGGTTTTAAGTTCGAATCCAGAGAATGTGTTTCTTATAAGAACTTGAGACAGCCGCGGATTTTACCTGCTCCGCTTAAGCCTGTAAGGGGGTGATTTGATTGTGGACTTTCCAATGATTCAAAAAAAAAGTCATATAACATACTCTTGCTGATTTTCATCAACAGAAGTCACAAAAGTTTAATTATCAAAACTAGTTAATTCTTGAAGCCTTAGAACCTGGGAGATATAATTAAAGCAAAATCATAAATGACAAGAAACTGAGAATATTACAATAACATTATTAAAATTCAAATAATTTACAAAACCTTATATCAATCTCTCCATCTCTCCCACATCTTATGATCATGACATATAAGCATACATATATATAATTATAAGTTAATATTACAGATTGTAACCTAATTCATAATCTTGAAACATCTCCTCAAGCTGATGATGAAGAGCAGGTGTGGAAGAGTTTGAGGATGTGATTTTGAATCAAACTCATTTGCCCACCAAATCAAACAGTCCTTATTATTAGAACCATTCATAGCACCACTGAAACAATCAAATTGACCAATTTGATCCTCCACTTGTGCTGTGAATCCAACTGCTTTGTTATTATTAAGAAAGTTTTCAATCTCAGCTTGGAAAGTTGACTCCTCCTGAGTTGTTGTTGCATTATAGGCCTCAAATCCATTCACTTTTGGCGTATGATCAGTAATGCTCACAGGAACCGAGCAACTTGATTCTGGAAAATCTAGTGGAATTGTAGGTGGTGGGGAATTAGATTGTTCAAAGAAATTACCAACATTTTGCTCAAGCTCTTGTTGAGAACTAGGTGGAACATTTTGCAAATTAGGGTTTTGGCTAGTTTGGTTCAATTGTTGAAGATTTTGAATCAACTTGGGCCAAAGGGCAGGATTGTTGTAGAAAGAAAGAGGGTTTTGGAAGCTTTGAAGCTGCATATGAAGTTCAAGCCTTTCTATGGCGGAATTGCTCAAACCTTGTGAATATTGATTATTATTATTATCAGCATCTCCACCATTTGAATCTTGCCCTGATGATGATATCAATCTATTGATCATGTTATTAGATTGCTTACGCCTTCCGAGTAATTTCTTCTTCAATCTTGTGTTCCAATAATTCTTGATGTCATTATCTGTTCTTCCAGGAAGCTGAGCAGCAATTATAGACCATCTAAAATGAAAAATAAATTTTTATAATAATTACTTAATTAACCTAAGCAAAAGCATCAAATGGATAAAGAAAAAGGACAAGCAGAAGCAGTTAAATGTTAAAATTACCTGCTGCCAATGCTTATGTAAAGGCTGCAAATGATATTGTCTTCTTCTTCAGAGAATCCACCATGCTTGATATTTGGCCTCAAGTAATTTAACCATCTAAGTCTGCAACTTTTTCCACATCTCTTTAGCCCTATATGGATCAATTATACCATTCTTCATTAATTAAAAATCATATGAAAATTTCCAAAACCCTAATAAAAAGATGTAGCAATAAAACATGAAAGGGAGTTTTAATATTGTACCAATTTTTTGAGGAAGAGCAATCCAGTTGCCACCAGTGCCATTTTTTTCAATATAGTCTTTGAGTTTAGCATCTTCTTCAGATGACCATGGTCCTTTCTTCACATTAGCCTTATCGCAGCATGGAGCTCGACCCATCTCTTGTTCTTTCTTTCCTTTTTCTCCAAGCAATTGACAGAGCTAGAAGAAACTGTGTGTTTGTGTCTTGGCTTGTTGGGGAAAAAATGGGGAAACATGACCAAGATTTATAGGTAGGAAAAGCATTTGATGTGATGCTTATGAGGACAAAAATGTCTAATATTGTTAATAATTCTCTCTATTCTGGGTATTTTTTTTCCACACAGTCTCATTCTCTCTTGCCTTCTGGATTAGTTTGCTCATCAAATATTTAAGTATTCAAGCTACTAGACCAATTGTACCACAAGTTTCTTCTTCTTTAGCATTTTTAATTGCACTACTTTTGGGGTTCATTAGTTTATTATTTGAAGCAATGTTGCAGGTATTTTATCAAATGAAACATTGTTGAAATATTCCATTATAGTTTTCAAGATCATCTATATATTAATTATCAGGATTTGGCAAGATTTTAAGAGATAACTTAATTAGGATATAAGGATATAAGGCATTAATTAGGTCAAGGTAACCTCACACTTTGCTCTTCCTTTTTTTTCCGCTCGTCTACACCACTGACTTGAGCGTCAGAGTGCTTACGGCATCCACCACATCGATGGGTAGATACTCTGTGCTCACTTTATCTTTGTTTTGCAGAATTACCGGTACCCAACGTAAAAATCTCAATTGTAGGCCGAAGGCGAAATTCAACGTCTACATATGTATCCATTTGTTAGGCAGTAGACAATTTTATGTTTGAAAACGGTATCGTTTGCAGCTATTTTGTATAAACAACAGAATACAACAAGAACAATTTTCAATTTATTGAAGCAAATTGTTGACTGAAGCAAGCGATGAATGCATGAAGCAAAGTTGAACTTTGTTTCAGATTAACAAACTTTAAATTCTTATATATTTGGATTAATTTTTAATCTCATTTTCTGATTTTATGAATACATTTATTAAATTTATTCTTTAATTCCAAAATATAAAAAGTTGATATCTGTGAAAAACATGTAATTATTTTTGATGAAGCACCTTGGAATTACAATCTCTTTCTACATTTATGTACTTTTAAATGAAAATAAAATTAAAGTACTTATTATTATTATTATTATTATTATTATTTTTTAAATAAGATGATGATTGTTAACTTCAACAGCTACCGACAGTGCCTTAGTACAGGAAAATGAGGCACAAAAAAATGGTCATCAATGTTTAGTTCAGAAAAGGAAATGAAAAAGTCCATAACTTCAATTTTATAAGGATCTGGTTAATTTATTTGAAGTTTGATGATGGAAAATATTACTACCAGTATTATTTATTTATTTATTTGAAGATATTAAATATATATTAATCTAATTTATGATATCTATATGACAGTGAGATTGGTTTCGTGAAAGAAGTAATAGAGTAGCCTCACAAATGGTGTAACAATGAATATATTTATTTTTTTTGGAATCGTTAGAAATTCCTCCGTCAAACCATCCATTCCGGGTTTAAGCGAAAAATCCTCGGTTGTCTCAGACTCTTACAAGAAACGCACTCCCTGAACCACGCTTATGGAAGACAATGAAAGTACCTATTCAATAGAGCAAACTATTTTACTTTAATTTATTTAGAATTAGAGGTATCATTTCTGCTGAAACCATATAAATCCATAATCTTTACCTTAATTTGACAGCAAAAAGAAGAATATTTCAGCTCAACGAATCCTAAAACGCCAACAACTCGTTCAAGTTAATTGCATCACTTTTCCCCCCTCATAAATGATCTCTGTAAAGCATCAAAATAAGAGACTTGAGATTTTAATTATATTAATATTCTGATGGTAATTATTTTTTAACATAAATCAAAATTATATAATACCATCGCAATAATCAAACAGAATTATAATAAAAAATTACATAAAAAGTATAGAGAATTAAAAAAATAATATAAACAAGAAAAGAAGATAAAACCAAAAAGATTGGCATGCAGAATTTCAAACCTTCATAGAACAAGAACCATTCATTGACCTAAGTTTCATAGTTTAATATAATCTAAAAAATTATAATAATCAAAGAGGCCACAGGAACCGCACCCAAGTGGAAATAACAAGAAGAAAACTATCAAAACTTCAAAAATCTCTCACTCCCACAAATAAAAATTATTAATAATTAATATCTTAATTAATCAACAACTGGACTCAGATCTTTAAGCTGAAAGAAACATGCTTCTGTTTGTCTTTGTTATAAACCCTAGAATCTATTCATTGACACTGCGATATTCTGCGTCATCAATGAGACCTTAAGACCCTTTTGAGTGAGAGCTGGTAAGGGTCTTGATAAGATCAAGATAAGCTTGGATAACCATTGGTTATAGCTATGTATATAATATAAATTGTTCAATAATTAATTATAATGTGGAATTATTGATGCACCACTGCTAATTTGATTGCTCTTAGAGGAATTTAATTAATTTAGGGAAATTTATAAAACTAACCAAAAAAATATACTCATTTGTCAAAATGAGTCACAACGTTTGTCATTCGTATTTTCAGCCACAGTCTCTGAAGCGAAGTACACACCGAAATTGGTGTAAAATTTGGAGATCCGAAGTCAAAATTTCGGATCTCCGAAGTTTTTAATTTTTTTATTCAATATTTCAGATCTTCGAAATTTTGTTCCGGATCTCCTAAGTTTGAAAAAATATCTATAAAATCGGACATTCCCCATTTGTTCTCACTACCAAAACATAAAATGTCTTTTTATTTGATACGATATTGATTTTGATGTTGAACGAAATAGTTAACGATTTTTATTGATACATAAGATTTTTACATATAAGTTCGAAAACATAATTCAAAAACATCAATTACTAATACATCAAATCTGTTTACATAAGTTGAAATGACTGTTGACTTGGATTTTGGCTAAGAGGAGTCATGCATGAATGTCTATTGTGTCCACGTTCACCACATCGACCGCATATGACTTGCACTGTTTGTTCACCCTGTGACGGTCTTCTATTTGTTTTCAGTCGTCCCGACGAAACCCACTTATTTGATGGCAATACATTCAAACATGCATTGAAAATCATTAGTTAAAATTATTTTTGAATGTTTTTCCAATGAACAAACAAATAATATTATACTTGATAACTTTTCTGGCAAGACTCAATCAAATTGGTCACCAACATGATGGATAGTTTCTGCATACGCAGCACGAAAAGAGGTCGTTGTGTACATCTTGCTCCAAAGACTAAGCACCAGAAGGGTCTTCTATCAAAAATCAATCTGAAGAGTCATTCTGATATTGTTAAGTAAATTAAGTACCGAAAATGCTCAGGCCTCTTTAAACAATGCGTTCATACATTCGGCAATGTTTGCTGTCATCATGTTATATCTTATGCTTGAAAACTCTACACTTGCCCATCTATTACACTCTACAGACTCTTCTAAATATCTTGCTGTTTATGCATTAATCTGCCAAAGTTTTTGAAATTGCGCATCAAAGTCATGACGTCTATATGACTTGGCAGCAGTAAGAGTGTGTTTGGTTGGTGGGGTTTGGAGGGGAGGGGAGGGGAGTGATTATTTTAAATTATATTTGTTTGGTTCAATTTTTTGGAGGGGCGGGGAGGGGAGCAAAATCCCTCCTAAGCCAATTTTAGCTCCACTCCAAAAGTTGGGGGTTTTGGAGGGGAGAGAAAGTGAGCAATTAAAATTTTAAAGACATTGACTAAATTATCCCTATTTATACATTAAAATCCAAAATTGTCCTAATTACAAATCCCTCTTATATTTGTTTCACCATTCAATTCTTCTTATTCTCTTCTTTTATATTTGTTTTAATTTTATTTTTAATAACACGTATTATGTAGAGCTTTTAATTTTAATTTTATTCTTTATTTAATTTAAAGATAATATAAGCCTATATTGTTTTAATTTTATTTATAAAAGGCTATAAGGATAAAATAGTAAATTAATTTTAAAATCTCTTCTCTCATTTCTTGAACCAACATATAACTAATTAAAAACTCTCACATCCCCTCCCATCCCCTCATTTGAACCAAACACATATTTAATTAAAATTCATTCCCTCCCCTCCCCTCCCATCCCCTCCATTAAAATCCCCCCCCCCCCCCCGTTGAACCAAACAGACCCTAAAGTAAATCATCATAAAATTATCCATATCATTTGCTCTTATCTCGAACCTAGCTTTAAGATTAATAGACACGTGGTGGATGTAAACACCATGAGAAGCTTCAGGGAAAATGGTCATAATAGATTTCTCTATGTTGTCGTGTCAATTAGAAATGAAAACTGGATCTGCCGCATTTCCGATGCAATCGCGGAGTTTGGTCATAAACCAAATCAATGACTGATCATTTTTCAAACTTCAGAAATCCAAATCAAAACTTCAAAGATTCGAAGTATTGAATAAAAAAATTTAAAAACTTCGGAGATCCGAAGTTTTGACTTCGGATCTCCGAATTTTACACCAACTATGAAGTATACTTCGGAGACTGTGACTGGAAATGCAAATTGCAAACACGGTGGCTCATTTTGATACATATATATATTTTTTTGATTAGTTTTATAAATTTCCCATTAATTTATTACTCTAACCTAAAAATTTTGTATTTTGTATTTTTAATGATTAATGATTAGATAAGGTTTTCCTACTCTTGATATTAATTCATAGATGCAGACACATATCTTTTGAGTTTTGACTTTCTGTTGAGAACTTTTAATCTTTTGTTGATTCCGAGAAACTAACCTTGATCAAAGACAAATAGTCAAAATGGATTGGGAGATTCGCACTTCCCCATTAACCGAATTTGATACATATTTTTATGTCTCGATTTAAAAATGGGACATGATGAGATATAATTTTAGTATAACTGAATGAGACAAAAAATAAGATGAAATTTTAGTGGAATAAGATGACACGAGATTTTAATAGAACGGGACGTGAAGTTTTCTTTTATCCTTAAAAAATTATGGGATTTAACGATTTTTATCATGATTATATATACAAAATTAGACCATGATTGACAAATCTCGACTCATCCATTCTCATTGTCATTTCTAATTATTAGCTTTTATTTTTATAATATTTTTAATATTTAATAAAATATAAATACAAATACAAATACATTGATTACCATGTCAATATACTCAGTAAAATTATAAAAATAAATAAATTTTTATGTAAGTTGGTAATGGGATGTGGCATATAGTGAAAACAATAAGAGGAAAAGTGATAATCTTTTTTGGGCACACAAAGCATCCATAGATTTAATTTTATTTTTATTTTTGTAAAAATGAGACGAAGGATGAGGTTGAAAGCAAAACCTTATAAATCTTTTGACTTATATTCTTACTAATGTAATATCTATTTATAGATGGTCAATTATTTTTATATGCTGATTAATTCAATGATGAAATCAGATCCGTTATTAATATATGCATTTTTTTTTCAATAGTAGGATTTATATCTCAAATTAAAGTTATAAATATCTGGCAAATTAAATTGAATTTGGCCCAATTTGTGGAATTATAAGTCTTTGCATAATTTACTTATGCTCTCGATAAAACTACTTAGAACCATTTATAAGGAGTCAATATTTATGTGACTTGTTCAAACAATCTCAACCAGCCCTTCTCAAGATCAAAGAATAGATAATGACTATTAATTTATACAAGAATAATTTTTTTTTTTTTTTTTTTTAGGTTAAGCTTTGCAAGCTAAAATGTGTCTATTATGTTAGGAGAACTCAATAATCGAGTCGCGAGTCTTTTATAAAACCAATTATAATAGTTTGAGTCAACAATCGAGTTAGATATTGTCTGCTTTGTACACGTAACTCTTTTACGATTAACCTAGAGATTCATCACTCAATATCACTTTAATATATACTCGATGGCTCTTTTAATTTACCTTAATATATCAGAGCTATTTACCAGTTTATTCTATCTGTATATGTAATATTTATGATTAAGAGATTTGCATACTCTTAGCAAATGCCAGCTAAATTTGAAGTTTTTAATCGAAGATTTTATGAGTCGAACTGTCATCAATTATTCGATTTCAAGTCATTTTCCAACAAATAGTCAAGATTATAATGAAATTTTTACGAAAATGCACAAAAAGTAAAAAACAACAACAGAGAAAGATCATCTTGCGTGACAGAAGGATGGAGCTGACAAACATACAATTAATAGTGGACTTAAAATACATTAAATCGTTTTTTTAGAATCGGTGAGAATTTCGCCGTCAAATTATCTTTTCCGGATTTAAGCGGAGTAGGTAAAACCTTCGGCTGTCTCATGCTCTTACAAGAAACGCACTCCATGGATTCGAACTCAGGACCTGAAGGTCAGATCCAAAACCCTATACTACCAAATTACGCTCAAATAGCTCAACTTCAATAATATATAACTTTTAGAGATAAATTAATCAATTTAGTTAATCATTGTGTTGCTATCTATATGCACTTTATGTAAAATAATGAGCAAGGCCAAGGACGCTATATAAAAAGACGCAGTTGCTGAGCTCTAATGGTGTCTCTACTCTTTCACCCTATCAACAATTGTCAACTCTTGTTATTTAATTACTTTTGTTGTTTAATTTCATTTTGGTAACAAACCCATCACTATGAGCATCGATCCAAGTGATTGCCTTTGATCATATAGCTTCCCATTTTCATTATAATAATAAGGATTTTTTTTGGGCATTAACTAATTGCACACATTCCATATAAATTCAAACTGGGCCAATGTGTTATTATAATTTAAATTGCAAAAATTGTTGTTTACTAAAACGATTTGATGGGGTCCAAATGTTCAATACCAGAACCATTTTAAGGTCAAGTAATAATGGTATGTTGGACTCCCGGCCAAGGTTCCGGTTCGGAACCGGAATCAAATCGGAACCGAACCGGTTCCAATTTCTGTTCTACATAAATGTGGAACCGAAACTGAACCAGAATTAACCGGTTCGGGACCGGACCGTCGGCCAGGTCTATGTGGAGAGTGTTTTGATTATAATTTTTGTTAAGTGATGAGTTCAGAAACTTTAATCAGAAACCGATGATGGTGTCATAGAATTTGACCTTAAGAATAATGCATTATCTAATTAATAGATCAGTTGGTGATACCATATATGCCTCCTACTTCACCTTGATAAATACTTTAATCAATCATTAGTAGGCCATTAAACCTATCTCAATGTCATGTTTCATATATAAGAACTTGAGAAAAAAGAGGAATAAAGTCAACAGCTATTTGAAAATGTACTCTTTAATTTGCCATAAATTTAATTATGGGTCTTCTCATTTCGGTCAAACACTATATTTTTCGTTTTTTATTTTGTGCATAAATTCAGCTCAATATTGATCATAATTCCTTAATTTTATGATTAGAATTTAGTACTTCAATATTCTAATTAATCTAGAGATTACCAAATGAAAATATCATTACGAATTACTTATAGTTTTATATTAATAAATTAGAATTCCACAATTAATCAACCAACATCCTAATTCTTGAATCTTGGCGAAAGTCCATAAAAACATGGATATACAAATAGACATTGGGCTAGAAACCGCAATTTCATATTATTATTTAAAGCTAAGTTCAACAATCCCTTTACTAGGCATGGCAACCAGACCCGGACCCGGACCCGGGTCTACCCGGATCCGTAATTTTTTTTTGCGGATCCGATTATGAATTTTGCAGATCCGCACTGTCCCGGTCTGGATGCGGGTCTGGAAATTTTCGGACCCGGGTACCCGGGACCCGGTTTAAAAAAAAAAAAACGTAAAACATAACCCTAATTCCTAAATGAGGGTCCTTAACTCCCTATCCCTAATTCCCCTCACGCACGCAGCCACCCCCACAAACCTCAGTACCTCACACAGCCACACCCCACCTGACCTGCCAGGTGGGACTGATTTTTTTTTTTTAAAAAAAGATTTGTGAGACTGATTTTTTTAAAAAAAAAGTTGCGGATCCCGGGTCCATTCCGGGTATACCCGGGTCCGGACCCGGATACCTTTTCCGGGTCCATTGCCGGACCCGATCCGGAAATTGCCATCTCTACCCTTTACCCATAACATATGTTCAATTAGACCGGATTAAGGTTTTGTTTGGTATTATGATTAAAAAAAATATGGTTAACAAAACTGTGATATATAATCTTATTTTACACTAAAAATATAATTGTGATGTGTTTTTTTAAAGTTTTAATGGTGAATAAAAAATATAAATTTTAACTTTTACAAAAAATAATTTTTAAAAAAAATTACGATAAATAATCCTAATTTTTTTTTATCATTAACTAAATATTAAAAATTATATTTTGATCAAAATATTATTTTATTATCTCAACACATATCAAACCATAAGACGAAATGGGATTACGAATTTGATTAGGCATTGAAGTTATATTAGACATCTCGTTAAGTCTATGAATGTAGTTTAATATTCTCCCATTTATCTAACAAGATTTAGAGGTGATTTATACTTCATTCTTTCACTACTTTTAAGTCAACTTCATTTATAATTTACATTAAAAGTATGCTACTAAAAGAGTGTGAGACAATTTCAATTTAAATTATTCATTAAAAATTTTTACATAAATTTTAATTCATGATCTCGTCTAATTCAATAATAGGTATTAAAAATTAAAATTACATTTAATGACATTAATTCAAAAAAATAAGTAAGAAAATCTAGTTGACGAGTACGTGGCTTTAAAGTTTAAAAATGTCGAGGCTATGACTCAGCACTACATGCAAAACCCCTATATAGAGAGAGGGGATGTAGAAGCTAGAGATGGGGTGATTTGGGGAAATTTCTAATTCATTTAATTTTTCAATGAAATTAAGAATAGAATTTTAGAAACCCTAAATGCCCCCAAAAGGAGCTCACCTTCACTCCACCACCAATCTCGAAGAGTGATCTTGGTATCTCAAGATTAATGTGGATCTTATATATGGCTAGATGTTTTTCTGAGGTGTATTGAAATTTGTTTACATATGGAAGTGGAGCTATGAAAGTGACTATGATGGTTGTATTGCAAATATTTTCTCTCATTTTCTAGCTGTCCAAACAACATTTTTTTTTTTTAAAAAAAATGATTGGAAATTCCACCGCCAAACCACTCATTTCGGGCTTAAGCGGAGCATATAAAATTCTCGATTGTCCCAAATTCTTACAAGAAACACACTCCATGGATTCGAACACAGGACCTCAAGGTGAGATCCTGAATTCTACCATATCAAACCACGCCACTTGGGGACCTGTCCAAACAACACACTACCGAGAAAATTAGTGGAGATAATTTTTACCAGTCCATTTAGGAGTTTATTTTGGTGAATAATAATGTATTAATGCTGAAGAGTAGTTATTAAAACCATTTTTATTATGATCACAAAGGAATTGTAATTCCATATGTATACACCTCTTTCTCTATCAATTTTTCCTAACAGCGGCTAATAAAATCATGGGTATTTCGGTGGAATTATTTGCTTACATTATTATTATTTTGTTGTGTTCATGTGTTCAAAATTGTTGTGAATAAACACACACTAATAGAGATGAAATGAGAGAAAATTCTTCTTTATATCAACAAACAAAGAATTACAAAGCTTACAACATTAAGCTTAACAAAAAACTCTCACACCACTTTACTCTCTAATACTCTCACGTTTTGGGATACATTAACAATGGATTTAGGGCTCCTTATATACTGCCCAAACCGCGTGCTACAGTAACATGCGGTTTGACAACTTGATCCAGCTTCATGCCAACTTCACTTTGCCTTCAATCACTCCAATCATGCTTTCGGTGGAAATTGGATTTTACTGCATGAAGTCCATGCTCTTGTTGTTTCTCATGAAGGCTGTCTGCAACAAATCTCCCCCTCGGTGAAGATTTCCAAAATCTGAGCCGACCATCAATCATCCAAATCGGATCCTCAAAAGGATCCTCCCCTGGCTGCATCTGTATGACTGCCTACGTACCCTGAGAAGGGATCAAGCCAATCGTAGTTCTCTGAATCTCCTCACTCTGACTATGTGGAGAGTTTTGTCATCCCGGCTATGGCACGACAGATTTCAAGCTTCTCCTTCGGTAAGACCTTCGTGAACATATCGGCACCGTTGTCGTCGGTGTGAATTTTCCTGAGTTCTAACAGCCTTGAGCTCAGGACGTCCCGTATCCAGTGATACCTCACATCGATATGTTTTGACTTCGAATGAAAGGTGGAATTTTTACCGAGATAGATAGCGCTCTGGCTATCGCAGTACAAAATGTACTTCTCCTGCTTGAAACCCAATTCCTGGACGAATGTCTTCATCCACAGCAATTCTTTGCAAGCTTCCGTCGCTGCAATGAATTCCGCCTCTGTTGTAGAAAGTGCAACACCCTCTGCAACCTCGACTGCCATGCCACATCTCCTCCTGAGAGAGTAATCAGATACCCCGAAGTAGACTTCGGGTATCCACATCTCTCTGCCATATCTGAATCGGTGTAGCCCATCAACACTGGCTTGTCGCTGCTTCCAAAATATAACCTCATTTTGGATGTGCCTCGAAGATACCGCATAATCCATTTGACAGCATTCCAGTGTTCCCGTCCTGGGTTTGACATGAACCGGCTGACCAATCCAACTGCGTGTGCTAAGTCTGGCCTCGTGCACACCATGGCATACATTAGACTTCCCACTGCTGAGGTGTATGGAACCTGTTTCATTTCCTCCTTCTCTGACTCAGTAGAGGGACTCTGTCTCGTACTCAATCTAAAGTGGGTAGCAAGAGGAGTGCTAACCGCTTTAGCCTTGTCCATCTGGAATCTCTGAAGTACATTTTCAATGTACTCCTTCTGTGACAAGTATAACCTCCTGGCTTTCCGATCACGACCGATCCTGATGCCAAGAATCTGTTTAGCTGGCCCCAAGTCTTTCATCTCAAAAGACTTACTCAGTTGCTGCTTCAAATTATCAATCCTCGATTGATTCCTGCCAACTATCAACATATCATCTACATATAGCAGTAAGATGATAAAATCATCGTCAGAAAACTTCTGAACGAAAACACAATGGTCTGAAGTGGTCTTCTTGTATCCCTGCTCCCCCATAACTGACTCAAACTTCACGTACCACTGTCTCGGTGCCTGTTTCAAACCGTATAGGCTTTTCCTGAGTCTGCACACAAAGTCCTCTTTCCCGCTGACTCTGAAGCCTTCTGGTTGCTCCATATAAATTTCTTCTTCCAGATCCCCGTGAAGAAATGCGGTCTTGACATCCATCTGCTCAACTTCCAGGTCGAGGCTTGCTGCTAAGCTGAGTACCACTCTGATAAAAACATCTTCACAACTGGAGAGAAGATTTCATCGAAGTCAATGTCTTTCCTCTGATTGAATCCCTTGACAACTAGTCTGGCTTTGCATGGCTTCCTCCCACTTTTCTCTGTCCTCTGTTTCCACAGCCTCCTGGTAGCTCTCGGGTTCTCCCCCGTCAGTAAGCAGCACATACTCATATGCAGAGTATTTGTTTGAAGGTCACCTCTCTCTGTCAGACCTTCTCTGTGGAACTGTTGGTGGAACTTCTGGTACTGGTGGTTGATCATGATCATCATCTCTGGGAGCTTCATCACCTGTACCCTCATGTCTGGGAACCTCATCTTCAACTCGAACTGGCACCGGTGTCTGAGGTTCTGGATTCACATTTCTGTATTGCTGGGGCATTGTCTTCATCTCCTTTCGAATATCTTCTATGGTCTGGTCTTCAACAAAGACAACATCTCGG
>SKCR01048295.1:0-39838 GCA_019454045.1 Zanthoxylum bungeanum | reverse complement strand
CGATCTATAAATAACACTCGGAACTCGCTTCCGTAGTGTACCATGGCTATGGATTTAACGGATCGTAAACACGTGCAAGATATTTATGTCGTGTACACATGACTGACGGATTCTATCTTGAAACACATCAGATATCATGAGAGTCAGTCCATACCCAACAAACAGACGGAGGTATGACCTAAATAGGTAGTTTACGTGACTGTCATCAAAGTGTGGAGGATAACTCATATATCCACTATGGTATCTCAAGTCTAAGGACCACTATGCTACTCGACTCGAGAAGATTCCTATTGATGTTGGTGTACCATCTATTAGAAAATCTTCGGTTAGTCGTTCAGTGTTTATCGAATAAACACCTATATGTCTATGAGTCTTCGAAGACTCATGGTTCACTTGGATAAACCATTGGACCAGTCTCGATATACGACATGTACCAGTCTCAGCGGATTTTACCAACTGACCCGTGTCAGTAAATCTTGACCAGAATTTTTATTTGAGAATATATAACTTATAGTGATGTTTCCCAATGTCAATTACAACTTATGTTGTAATTACACACTATGTTGTAAATCATCGGGTCTTTATCTAATATATACACATGACTAAACCATATTTAGTTTTAATCTAATCAAATTAGATCAAATATATATATATATATATACGACAAGAAGTGCTACCATAAATATGTAATATTATGAAAAATGAATTGTTTGTATTCATTAATCGAACATAAATACGATCTATATTGGCGCTCCGAGCATCAACCATAATAATTTCTCCCACTTACTCTAGTGGCAGTCCATGGTATCATATGCACAACTTAATGTGTATCATATACGCATGGCATTCAAGAGCTCACCTAGCACTCAAGAGGTAGGCATAAACGAGTAGGTCCGCTATTACATTTTGAGTTTGTCCAACAATCCCAAATAATTCCCTTGGCCAGCATCATTCATATTTTGTAGAACCTAAGTTCTACATCAATATTGATGTAGTTGGTGCTTGGAGTGTCAATCTGAATTGTATATTTTATTATTTATTAATAAAATAACTACATTTTTCATTTCATACCTTATTAATGGTATTGTCATTATACGTATTAGATTGATGTATAGATATGCTAAGAATGACATCGACCTTAAGAATAGTTTTGACACTAGGTGTAAACTATTTTGAAAGTAAATATTTCTAGTCGTTGGTTTTGGAATACGGTCGAATTCCTATAACCTAGAAGACTGGCACATGTCGAATATTGGAATTGGAGTTCCAATGGTTTAACCCGATGTACCATGAGTTTTGGAAACTTATATAGACATGTGGGTATTCGTTGAAACGAATACTGAATGACTCATAGATGATTCATAATAGTTGGAAGTACACATCATCGTCAATAGAAATCTCCTCGAGTTGAGTAGCATATGTAATCCTTTGATTATAGGATATCATTGATTTTGTGTGAGATCATCCACGCTTTGATGCCATGTATGTCAGAAACCTTTCATGGTCTGGCCTCTAGATATTCGTTGGGTATGGACCAATGCACTCAATAATCAAGTGCGAAGCAAGATAGGATCTGTAGGCTTGTATGTGTACTACAAAAGGTTTAGGTATCTATGTGAGTAAAGTCACGATTCTTAAATCTTTGGCCAAAGTCGATCACCTATGGTGGATCGCATCAGTTATGAAGAATCGTGGACATGTCGACATGAGATGTGCGCCTTGGAAACTTGATGGTATATTATATGTTTCCTAAGCACAACTCGAATAGCCTACGACGGAGGGATTATTAAACATATATGATGACCTCGACTTGTATAGTTCAGAAAGATCGTTTGTGTTCTTCGCGAATTCGGAGGTGGCTGAATTACATACATATTAGCTGTGCTTATATGATGAACGTGTCTGCACTTAGAGAGTCCCAATATGAAGTGTACTCGTTGAGCACTTGGGTAGCCGATTATTTTAATAAAAGATAATATTCGATATTATAATTATCAACTAAGATAATCAAGTGTTATTGGATAGCATTGCTTATTTACTTTGACCTAATTGGATTAATTCAATAATTACACAATGGCTTAATTGTAAAATCATAATTATCTATACCATTTGAGGATATTATGGTAATTGTAAGTATATAATAATAGATGGTTTTGGGTTGATTTAATTGGATTAAATCAAAGTGGCAAACATTGAACTAATTCATTTATTATTCATTGGCTTGATTTAATTGGATTAAATTAAAGTGGGAGACAATGAAGATTAGTCACACCTAATTATACATATTTGGACAAATTGGATTAAGCCCACTTAAAAGTTGATTACAACTTTTATTAATTAAAAATTACCTAAGTTTTGCTATAAATAGCAAGCCTTAGGAATGTTTTAATTACAAGTACAAGTACAAGCAAATTCTTAGAGAAATTAGCCTAAGTTAGAGAAGTGTTTAGAGAAGCTTGTGAGGTCTCTACAACATTTCATCTAGGAGAAATCAAGTTTGGATCTTGAAGTGAAGTTTGCTAGCATTGGAAATCAAGATTGGATCTTGAAGTCAAGCTTGCACACCTTGGAGGTTATCCAACCATTTCAACAAAGAAGAAGTAGATTGGATCTTACATCAAGCTTGTTAGGTAAGTTTGAACTTCTCTTAAGTAATGAATTATGTATTAGATACATGATGACATAGCTTAATTTTGAAATAAGGCTAATAAATTGTGTTAGGATGCTTTGGAAGTATAAACACAATATGCTTGTAATTGGGTCAAAATATTTATGTTAGACATAAACATAAATTAGAGTTTGGAACTCTAGATTAAAACTTAGAGCTATGACTACTATTCTAGAATCATTTGACCACCTTTGGGTGACCCAGAATTGTTCACAATATATTTCTTATTGGGATTCTAATTTGGTTTGTGTATTGGATTCAAAATTTACGCAGATGCGTATTTAGTATAAATTTATGTTTTTGTAAAAATATTTTATATTTTGAAAATTTTGATTTTTTTAATTCTATAACATGTGTTGATGTTGGTTTTGATATTAAAAACTAATTTTGGGTTTTTTTAAAGTGTTTAGGGAAGATCAGAAGAAATTAGGATAATAGGCCCTAATTCCTCCAGCTCACTGGAAAGTGAGCTGAAGGAAAGAAAATTGAAATAAAAACAAAAAAAAAAACAGCCAGTGCCCGTACAGTGCGAGCGTGCGCACTGTAGCGTGAACAGTGCGTGCGAGCTAATTTTGTTTTTCTCCATTTTTGAGTTTTCAGACTCCGATTCAGTCCCGGTTTTTTCCTATACGCTCGTAATGGAATATAGTATTTCATTAAATAATTTAAAATTACACCCATGTTTGATATCCACAGGTTAGACCCATTTCCGGTGTGTGGGGCATCGATATGACCATATGGGTTCTACAACTGCCCCAATAGAATGTTATCAGAGGCCATGCTTAACCACACAACACATGTTTTTGAATCTATGCCATATTAATTTTAATTTAATTATACATAAGACATATTAGATATGTATTATATATTTTAAATTAAAACTTTGACCTAATTAAGTTAATGACTTGATTGTCATAAATCTTGATATCATTATGTTGGGGCAGTTGTGGAACCCCTAGGGTCGAATTGGTGCCCCGTGTAGCGGAAATGGGTCTAACCCATGGATATCAAGTATGGGTGTAATTTTAAATTATTTAATGAAATACTATATTCTATTACGAGTGTATAGGAAAAAATCGAGGCTGAATCGGAGTCCAGAAACTCAAAAACGGAGAAAAATAAAATTAGTGCGCGCCGCGCGAACCGTGCGCACTACAGTACAACTGCCCCAACAAATATGACTAAGATGCGACATTAATATTGTGCTACAACTACTGAGTTGCCTAAGTATTTAAGGATCAAATCCAAAATACTATGAAGACAACCATAATCACAACATTAATACCAAAACTCCTAATATACAAGGTCACTATGCAACTTCATAAGTCAGTACTTTATAAGTTACAATTAATTCCACTCACACAGTGGAATCAATTGTGACACTCTCACTGCATCTTTTCTGACTTTAAATGAAGTAGATCATCTAACATTACAATTAGACTCAAATCTAATTTGACCATAATGGTTGCATACTATAATCTCAATGAATAAGAAACTTATTCTTAATATCTCACAGATATTATAGAACATGTTTCAAGTTTCATCATATGGTCTACAATATATCAGAATAGCTTATAACAATTATGACTAAATTGATATCTTTAATCATACATAATACAATATTCATTATGCCATCATCCTATGATGCATAAGATTGAATATACATTCTAATCAATTTCTCTTTCGACTACAGAATCATCATTTACGAAAGATGAATACTATATCTAAGAGACACACTAATTGTCCAACAGTCATACTAACTGTCGCATATATAGTCATGTTGTGTCTTTTATTAGATCATATCTAATGCACGATTAATGAGAGTATCTCAGAAATCTCTTAGTACTATATCAAATATAAAACTTTATATCAAATATAATAGAGACTACTCCCATTATATTCACGGAGATAAGAAGACTCATATAAACCATTTACCTCACAAACATCTCATCATTACCTTAATAATGAAAATATTGTTATGATATATAATATTAGAAATAAAATTATATGATATCATTACCCCTTTTATCACATATGTATTCTCTACGCTTTGATAGAATCAGACAACTGACTCATGTCAAAATTAAATAGCACACATATCTGGAAAGCTCTCTAAGTCTCCAATAGGCTCTATAAACAAGCATACCAAACTGTGATCTTATTAAAATACAAACTCTAGGGCCATTCCTCAACGAAACTCTTCAAACAAAGAAATCCCAATGGATATCTTCTCCGAAGAAACCATTGAGAAACGCCACTTTGCATTCCTAGCTAAAATACACAGTTTAATATTAACATTAACCAACAAATCTTTAATTGTTCAATTAGTGTGGCTAAAGAAAAGTTTCATTGGAATCTACAATAAATTACTGAGTATAACATTTGTCACTGTCATACTATAAAAGTCAAACCTTTATTAAGCTCACTTCGCTTACACTACGCAAACCATTTACACATTATATGAACAATTCATAACAAAAGCTCAATCAAGTTCAAAACTTGATTGCAGTAAGCTAAGAACAATCTTAGATCTATGGTTTATTGCCAACTTCCAGGATCGAAATCAGATATCACTCCCACTATAAGTTCTAGGATAATTTTTCTTCATTAAGAAAACAACAAAACCATTAAATATAGAATATTTCACAAATGATTCTAACATCCTATTAGACTTATATGGAAGATATCCAAGAGTCTTTTTATTTAATTAATTATGTGGTTCCATTTTACAGTTCATCATTCTCACATTTGACTTCAATAAGTCAAGTCTCTTCTACAATAGTTAACATCTGATGTTACACAACATTTTTATTACTTGGGATTGCATAAATATATTTTATCAAATAGAATACAATATTCTATTTAATATAATAAATGAAATTTTTTTACTCGTACCTACGATGTGCAAGTACTTTTAATTGTATAACAGTTATATAAAAGAAAGATTCAAATCTCTAACTTTTCAAGATTAGAATTTTCTACTTATACATATCATATATGTAACTATAGAAACCAATGGAACCTTAATCAAAAAGATGATTTAGTGCTTCTGGAGCATATCCCCAAAAGTATCGAAAATAATTCGGCAATACTCAATATAAAGTGAATCAAATCATATAAGATTCGAATCCTCTCACAATGGAATCGTAGAAAAATGATATTTAGTAAGAATCATAGTCATTAAATAATCTTAGAGTTGATTATCATTAATTCATCTATTTGATCATATCAAACATCCCTAAATAATTCAAAGACTCACAATGAATTTTAAAGATACAGTTTTCAAAACTTCAGATCGAAACTCTTGAACCATTCAAAATATTCGATCCATGTTTAATCAAAACAGATTGAATGTTCTCGAACCTTTCATGACGTTCAATAGGTGTTGTTTCAGAAACATGTAACTAAATCATGACAACTCATTAACTAAGTTAGGAAGTACAGAAAACTACTCAAGGTAATTTATAATTCATTAAACTACATACATCCAATGTATTAATTTAATAAATTTGTGGTCCAATGACGATCATTGGTTAAATGAGATTTTAATCACATTCCCTAAATATAATATTCATTAAATGATAAAGATATATGGTGTGATCTCGAATCAGACAATCTTTTACTATGCGGGATAAACATCTAATGCTTAAGTGATAAAACTTCATAAACTATTGTTCTAAATTATTTACATTACCAAAAATATTTCTTAATGTTTATCTCTATGTTAATGACACTACTAATCGTATTAAAATATGTAACAACTTTTATAAAGAACAAGTAACTATCCAATAGTCGCAAGTTCTGATATCAAATATCAAAATAATCATTAAACAATATTTTAAATAACTAGACGGAAGATCTGATATCCAGTACATATAATTGTCATGTTGTGAGAATCGATATTCTCTACACACAACTATACACATCTCCTTTCTTTAGCTTTCTAATTTGCATTCAACTATTCACAATAGTTGCAAATAACTGACTAGTAAATAGTTTCGGACACGTGACCTCTAAAGGACACTAAAGCCAAGAAACGTCATTATCAAATAAACAAATACCTAATGAAGTTTTTCTTAATGCTAGTGAAGAATCTATAGACATGAACCAATTCATGTCAATCCTTACTGCACAAGAAATTATTCTCTCTAAATATAATATCTTAAACTAGTCTACTCTTATTCATATTCTAGAAATCTATAACCAGAAATGAAGTTAGAAAACATATATCAAATATGCATGTAGTGGATTAGAGGTTAAAATCTATCTACACGACATAATAAGGAAAACAATAGCAAATAATTTTCATAACATTACACACTACATAAGTTATGGATTTTTAACCCAACAGTGTCTCCCACTACTTTACGTAATACTGTAATCCCCAATGGAAAACGAGAATTCAATAATTAAATCGAATTCCATAGTGAGAAGTGGACCCCATGAATATATTTCGACTCAGAGCTTTGGCACATTCTCGGCTAGCGTTTCTCATTATGATAGCTTTGGCATGTTCACATGAGGCATATCAAGGCTACATTTGTCAATGACAAACTCAAACTACTGATGTAGTCCTAACAGCTTTGGCACGTTTATGATTTCCACTTTCATTCGAAATTGTCTCTTATCATATAAGTTCTACTGGCAGAAATGAACTACCATCAGCCATAACTGGATAGCTTTGCACGATACAACTACAACATCAGAAAATCATTCGCATCTGTACTGACAAGGCGAACCAAGAAATAAGTATTCCTAATACCAATTACTATAAAACCTTATTAAGCGGGGATGTTACTAAAATGGGTTTTACTCTACATCAAATGCAGATATTTAAACAAGATCAACTTCTCAATAGTTTAATTCTACCCGGGAAAACATAACTTAATTTAACCATTAAATCTATGTTATGTTTCTCATTAGCGTAGAACAGAAAAATCAAGAAACATATAGATTACAAGAATGTGCAAATATCAAAATTGGATTAGATATCATATATCAAACATGAAATACGTGAAGGATGTAGGATCAGACCCTCTCTGTTACCATTTTATTGGGTTCATACGCTGCGGAAGCGCGGTTCGGGGGGAATCGTAAATTTAAAACTTTTAAATTACCGAATAAATTATTAAATTACTGAATAAATTATTCAATATCATATATATATATATATAATTTATTCATATTTCACTTAAACATATTATTCGATATCATATAACGACACAATTAATAATGAAAATATTAGGAAATTTTTACGAAAATGATTTTCTGTAAAATAGCATAAAACACATTTTAGTCAAACCGACCAACCGTGACCACATGGGGGCTGCCCATGTTAGCCCCAATGGTATTTGGGCAGTTCCTGGGCTGCCAAAATAGTGACCAAATCACTGTTTCAACAGCCGTTATCCGGTAAGCTCAAAACTCACCCGATAACGCCGTTTTTCACCGGTTTTACTTATTTTCACTTCGAAATAATTTTCGAAAATTATCTTAACTCCTAATACACATCCAAATGATATATTTTTCATCACTAAATTCCTAGAATTTCTAGGTCTAAAACAGTGAGTAAAAATTATCATTTTTCATGCTTTAAATCCAATTTTCTCAAGACTAATCAAATTAATCTTACACCAAATCAAAGTCACCCCTAATGAAGAACTCTAGAACAATTATAGGCATAAAAAGAGTGATCATTACACTCTAGAATGGCAAGTAAGTTATCCAACAATAAATTAAACATAAATTAAATTAATTTAGTTCAAAGTATATCTACACATGCTCAAAGCCTCTCAATCCATCATCCAAATTAGAAAGCCCCAAATTTAAGAAACCAAAAGAAACCCTAGAATATTTCTAATAGCTCAAGAACAAGAAACAAACTTTCGAAGCTTAAGGATATTAAATATTACCTCATGAATCTTCAAAACTCATTGAGCTTTATTTTTGATTCATGTCTTTCATTTTGTCTCTCAAAACACGATTTTTAAAGCCCTCTCTAATGGAAAAATTCATCATTCATCAACCTTTGGAGAAAGAGAAAATTTATTTTTCTTTTTATTCATGGAAGTGGTGAACACTGCCCAAGTGCTCAACGAGTACACTTCATATTATGAGACTTTCTAAGTTCAGTTACATCCGTCACCAAATTCTAATTTTGTGTCCATAATTCACCCATTCGTAAATTATGATGACTATAGAGTATCTCGTTGAACTATGCAAGTCGAGATCATCATATACGTATAATCCTCCCGTCACAGGCTATCCATATTATATTAGAGATATAGATAAAAAAGTCAAATCTCTAATGTATAATATAGTCGAATTATAAATTTACGATCTATAAATAACACTTAAAACTCACTTCCGTAGTGTAGGACACAGAAACTGGGCGACGCTGTTCTAGGCTAGCGGCCTAGATGGGAAGTATGAAATAACATGGAGTCGCCACCCGGTGTGAACCGGGACAAAGATTTAAGGCCGCACTCACCCCTCGCAAGGGAAGACCTCAAACCGTTGGGTTCGGAATGGTCCCTTACTTATGTCACTTGTGATGATATAATTTGTGCAATGAATCAACCAAGTCTACTCAATAATCATGCTCAATGGTACTTAGATCTAACATGCTTTCATCCAAATAACTCCACGCAATGTAACACAACGAGCATATTGAGCCATTAAATCAACATGTATAAATCATTATCCTAACACATCATAAACTAATAATATGCATAAAGGACAACCTAAATATGCTTTAACAAATAAATAACAAACTAAATTATACCATGCTTTAAATAATCAACGAATAACCTAAAGACTGTAACATGCTCCAATACAAATTTGGATGAGACGAGATACGAGTATCTTAGGTGGTACATGGCATTGTATCCCGAGTGCAGACCATACTACCGTCCATTCGGAATCGGCTACGGAATTTACGTCCGGGTTTCTATCCAATATACCACAAAAGGGAACACATATCCCGCTCATCCAACAATCACATCATGCCTCAAACGACTCTCATGCAATTATATATCAAAATAAATAAAATAAAACGAAAGAAGATAAGTAAAAAGGGTGCCCTCAGGTCTAACCTCTTTTGTTGTCTCAAGAAAGGGCGTTACACGTCCGTTGGGAGGGTGATTGATCCGATGCTTTTCCGGTTTGTCTACTCAACATTTTTCCTCGTTGTTTTCGCTGTTTTGGACTGCTGTTTTTACTCCGTTTCGCTGCTATTTTTATTGTATTTTCGGGTCACTGTTTTTGGTAATTAGGGGACTGTTTTGAGGATTATTTGGACTGGTTTGAGGGCAGTTTTCGAAGGGTTTCGGGGGCAGTTTTCGTTACTATTTGTGGCAGGTTTTGGGGACTGATTTGGGAGTGCAGAGAGGGGTTTTATGCGGCAGTTTGTGAGGCAATTCAGAGACGGTTTATGGTGTGGTATACGGCAGTTTGTGTGCAACGGTTTTGCGGTAGTTTGGCTAGTGGCGTTTTGGTGCGTGAGGGGGCTCTTGATGTAAAAGGGGCAAGGGGCGTTAGTTTGGTGTGGCTGGCTTATGTTTGTACGTGAAGGTTGTGGTTTGATTGAGTGGGCAGTAAGGGCTAGGTGGCGAGTGTTGGCTTGTAATGGGCAGTAAGTGCGCAGGTCAAAAGGGTGGCTGGCTGAGTGTAGGTCGTGTGTGAAAGTTGGCAGGTCTGCGTGAGTCAATTGGCTGATTTGTGAGGCTTGTTATTTGAAGGTAGCGAGCGGTATGAAGGGTAATTATGCGGTAATTTGTTGATGAGATTGAAGGGCATGTGGCGAGTTGTGAATGAGGCTGAGTGTTTGCGTCCTTTGAGTGAAGGCGTGGCTGTGATGCTTTTGTGGGTTATTTGGTCTGCTGCTCACGTGAAGGCTGGTCAGTGTGTGGCGTGGGCTGCTCAATGTGTGGCGTTGGCTGTGAAGGTTGATGAAGCGTGAAGAATTTGGTGAGGCAGTGGCATTCAAGTTAAAGCAATATGTGAGGGTTATGTCGAAGGCAGTAAGGGATGTGTTGAGTGTGGTCTACACGTGAAAAAGGCAGGCGTGAGGGGCTGCTATGTGTATGGTTGGTGAGTCGAGAGGGAGTGGCGTTGTGGTCTTCACGTGGAGGGCAGGTTACTTTGGCATGGAGATATTGGCGTTGTGGTCTTCACGTGGAGGGCTGGTTAGTGGGATCTAGGGGCTGGTCAGAGGACTTTGATGTGTTGAATCAAGGGCTAGGCGTGAGGAGCGAGTGGCTTCGTTGGTAGTGAGGGAATGGTGTCACCATGAATCAAATGCAATGTAGGCGTGAAGCGATATTAGGGTTTTTGGCGTGAGAGGAAGGATAGAATGGGAGCTGTCCGTGTTGAATGAAGGGCTGCTGGTTTCTTCTTCTGGTTATGGCCGAGAGATGGGCAGATTCCGTTGAAGGGTTATTTGTGAGGAAGAGAGGCGTGAGGGTTGAGAGAATGTTTAGGGTTTCTTGTTGTTTATATAGTGAGAGGGTAGGGTTAGGGTTTCTGCATTAATTTATATGTGTATTTAGTTTGATTATAATTTAATTTAATTGGTTATAATTGGATTGGATTTTAATTTGATTTAGTTTAAATGGATTTTAATTTGATTTTAATTTACTTTAAATTAGTTAACTTTAATTTAATTAAATTTAATTTGTGACATGTATTTTAAAGGTTTTAATTATTTAATTTGTGCGATGTGTTTTAAATTTAATTTAATTATTTTTGGATGTGATTTAATGGGTTTGGCGTGTTTTAAAATAGAGGTCCCACAAGCGAACCCGAAGCGAAACAAGCGAGTTAAATCCGACCAAATGCTAATTTCTAACTTTACCCTTCCAACGTCCGTTTCCCGCGGCTATCACAACTAAAGAGATAGTGTCTCCCTACGAGACTCATCATCGGGCTGATATGCAAAAATGCAATGTCTACAGTCGCCCCCACTTTGATGGGACTTGTGCAGTGTGTGACTTTGAACAATCCTATCAAAGTTATGCAATGCATTTTTACTTACCTGGCTCGCCAGCTGCCACCTGACTTGCCTGCTGCTCCGCTGATCCTGGGACGCATCCCAATAACTGCAACCGACAACGGGGGCCTCAACCCTGGGACGCATCCCAATACCGCTGACAAACTGGGCCTCGGCCCGGGGACGCATCCCAATAACTACAACCGACAACGGGGGCCTCGACCATGAGATGCATCCCAATACCGCTGACAAAATGGGCCTCGGCCCGGGGACGCATCCCCAAAATATGATGTAGTGGGTCCACGACCCTAAGACGCATCCCGATAACTGCAACCGACAACGGGGGCCTCGACCTTGGGACGCATCCCAATACCGCTGACAAAATGGGCCTCGGCCTGGGGACGCATCCCCAAAATATGATGCAGTGGGTCCACGACCCTGGGACACATCCCAATAACTGCAACCGACAACGGGGGCCTCGACCCTGGGACGCATCCTAATACCGCTGACAAAATGGGCCTCGGCCCGGGGACACATACCCAAACTGAAATATACTTACGATGATGTGGGTCTCAACCCTAGGATGCATCCCAAAACTTCTGAAGATGATGATATAGGCCTCGACCCTGGGACTCGTCCCCCAAAACTTGATACTGTAGCTGGTGTGGGTCTCAACCCTGTGACTCATCCCCGAAACTGATACTAATACTGATGTGGGCCTCGCCTTCGGGACTCATCCCCGCAACCGGTACTGATGATGATGTAGGCCTTGGCCTTGGGACTCATCCCTGAAACTGATGCTGGTGTCTCCATACCCGGAGTGCTATACCTAGTAAAAATGATACTGATGTCTCCATACCCAGAGTGTCGTACCTGGCAATACTGCCCGGCTTGTTCATTCCCAAACTGTGTTTCCATTCTCGGCTTGTTCATTCTCGAACTCTGATCCATTCTCGGATTACCATTCCTGGCTTGTTCATTCTCGAACTCTGATCCATTCTCGGATTACCATACCTAGCAGATTTGATCTGATATCTCCATACCCGGAGTGCCGTACCTGGCATAACTGATACTGAACCAATGTGGGTCTCGCCCCCATAATGCCATACCCAGCAGAACTAATACTGAACCAATGTGGGCCTCACCCCCAGAATGCCATACCCGACATAACTAATACTGAACCAATGCGGGCCTCGCCCTCAGAATGCCATACCCGGCAAGACTGATTCTGATAACGATGTGGGCCTCACCCCCAGAGTGATGTGGGCCTCGCTCCAAACTGATACTGATATGGGCCTCGCCCCTGGGACTCATCCCCAAGACTGAAATTGATTTGGGCCTCAACCCTGGGACTCATCCCCGAAACTGACCGATATAGGCCTCAACCCTTGGACTCATCCCCAAAACTGATTCATTTCTGAAACAGACTGTACTATCGCGGCTTCTGATTGGCTTGTCTTTGCCGCTTTTCTTTTTCTTCTTCAAAACCTGTGAATACAAAGCAAAATATACACAAAAAAGAATGCAAAATATGTTACGTGTATGCATGCATGCATGAATGAATTTCATATTCCGTTGGGTTAGGTCTTCCGCCAGTTCTCCATGTGATTGCACAGTATTCTCTCTGGTCTCATGGCTCAATTTCTTGTTATGTCCCGGATTCACGAGGTGGTAGACTGGTCGCTCCCAGTCTTGATTTAGCTTTCTGTTCTCCGCTGTTTGCATTTTGTCAAGATGAATCACATGGTGGGGCCTTCCATATCATCATACTATATCACATGCTACGAAATAGTCCCAATAGTTATACATATTATCGTCCTCAAGGAATGTCCAGTAATGAAACCAGAGAACATTCAAAACACTCAATGCAACTCAAATCTGAGTTTTTGAATAAATGATCTATGTCAGACTCAAAGTGTGTGTGTGCAAAGGTTCTTTTGCAGCTTGATCCTTAAGTAAGCTAACTCAATGATTTCGTTTCAAAAATCGGGATCGATGGGTCAAACCAACCTAGATGTCTCAGTTATGCCTGCAGTTGCTTTTCTGTGCTCAATGTGGTATGGTTTTCTTTCTCTTTTGTCTCTTTCTCTCTTTTTTTTCTTTTTTTTTTCTTTTTTGAAATTCTTTTTTTTTTCTTTTTTTTTTCTTTTTTTTTTCTTTCTCTTTTTTCAACACACATACCCTTTAAGGTAGCATTTCTCCTCATGGTGGTCATAATACTCGCCCATGGGTAGCTTCACGCTTATCGGTTATAGGTGGTTCAAAATTTTTTCCTTATAGACTTTTCTTTTATTTTCAACCATACCACACATCATAACATAAGCAAATCAAGATAGACATCTAAGCAAACGGTCATTCACCGACCCACAATTTCTTCGACTAGTCACTTTGCTAACTACTCAGGTTTTCACTGCTAAGAACCATAATCAAGTGCTTACGAGTCTAACATAGATCAATTAATCAAAGCATCAGATAAAAGCACGTCAAGGGTTTATCGTTTCTATAGTTTCACTCTAAAGCAATCAAT
Source organism: Zanthoxylum bungeanum (assembly GCA_019454045.1). NCBI lineage: Eukaryota > Viridiplantae > Streptophyta > Magnoliopsida > Sapindales > Rutaceae > Zanthoxylum > Zanthoxylum bungeanum. The sequence continues at coordinate 25,654 of SKCR01048295.1, read as the reverse complement.
TTCATCATCAGACTTATGTCTAACTATTAAGGACTAAACAACCCTTTTTTTTTCTTCTTTTTTTTTCTCCTTTTTTTTTTCTTTTCTTTTCTCTCTTTTTTTTTCTTTTTTTTTTTGAAGGCCCCCCCAATGGTCTTTCTATCCTTGCCGTAAGGTTTTCTGTTTCTCAATTTCCTTTTCCTCGCTATCCATGTTTGCTAAACTCCTATTGACAAACCTTCTTTTACCCCCAACCCAACAGATATTTATGATGGCTTTTAAGACACAGAAGGTTAACATGATGCATGTATGCATGAGATGCTTGAGATGTGTGCGATGTATGAGATATAATATGCATGTGGTTATCAAAAGCATAAAGGGACAACTTCTATAGGATATACAACTATGGTTCTCATGCGGACTTATGGGAGTGGCGAAAGATTGCCCACAACTAGGACTCCCCACTCAAGGGTTCGAGCGACCAAGTGAGTGCACCTTTTTTATTCCTTAAGGTACGTGCCAACGAGTTATGGTGTGTGACCACTAGAGACACGGTTAACTAAAGCACAAATCATAAACATCACAAGACATTATTTCGGGGCCAATTCTCTATCCCCAGTGGAGTCGCCAGACTGTAGACAACAGAACCTGGGCGACGCTGTTCTAGGCTCGCGGCCTAGATGGGAAGTATGAAATAACATGGAGTCGCCACCCGGTGTGAACCGGGACAAAGATTTAAGGCCGCACTCACCCCTCGCAAGGGAAGACCTCAAACCGTTGGGTTTGGAATGGTCCCTTACTTATGTCACTTGTGATGATATAATTTGTGCAATGAATCAACCAAGTCTACTCAATAATCATGCTCAATGGTACTTAGATCTAACATGCTTTCATCCAAATAACTCCACGCAATGTAACACAACGAGCATATTGAGCCATTAAATCAACATGTATAAATCATTATCCTAACACATCATAAACTAATAATATGCATAAAGGACAACCTAAATATGCTTTAACAAATAAAAAACAAACTAAATTATACCATGCTTTAAATAATCAACGAATAACCTAAAGACTGTAACATGCTGCAATACAAATTTGGATGAGACGAGATACGTGTATCTTAGGTGGTACGTGGCATTGTATCCCGAGTGCAGACCATACTACCGTCCATTCGGAATCAGCTACGGAATTTACGTCCGGGTTTCCATCCAATATACCACAAAAGGGAACACATATCCCGCTCATCCAACAATCACATCATGCCTCAAACGACTCTCATGCAATTATATATCAAAATAAATAAAATAAAATGAAAGAAGATAAGTAAAAAGGGTGCCCTCAGGTCTAACCTCTTTTGTTGTCTCAAGAAAGGGCGTTACACGTCCGTTGGGAGGGTGATTGATCCGATGCTTTTCCGGTTTGTCTACTCAACGTTTTTCCTCGTTGTTTTGCTGTTTTGGACTGCTGTTTTTACTTCGTTTCGCTGCTATTTTTATTGTATTTTCGGGTCACTGTTTTTGGTAATTAGGGGACTGTTTTGAGGATTATTTGGACTGGTTTGAGGGCAGTTTTCGAAGGGTTTTGGGGGCAGTTTTCGTTACTATTTGTGGCAGGTTTTGGGGACTGATTTGGGCGTGCAGAGAGGGGTTTTATGCGGCAGTTTGTGAGGCAATTCAGGGACGGTTTATGGTGTGGTATACGGCAGTTTGTGTGCAACGGTTTTGCGGCAGTTTGGCTAGTGGCGTTTTGGTGCGTGAGGGGGCTCTTGATGTAAAAGGGGCAAGGGGCGTTAGTTTGGTGTGGCTGGCTTATGTTTGTACGTGAAGGTTATGGTTTGATTGAGTGGGCAGTAAGGGCTAGGTGGCGAGTGTTGGCTTGTAATTGGCAGTAAGTGCGCAGGTCAAAAGGGTGGCTGGCTGAGTGTAGGTCGTGTGTGAAAGTTGGCAGGTCTGCGTGAGTCAATTGGCCGATTTGTGAGGCTTGTTATTTGAAGGTAGCGAGCGGTATGAAGGGTAATTATGCGGCAATTTGTTGATGAGCTTGAAGGGCAGGTGGCGAGTTGTGAATGAGGCTGAGTGTTTGCGTCCTTTGAGTGAAGGCGTGGCTGTGAGGCTTTTGTGGGTTATTTGGTCTGCTGCTCACGTGAAGGCTGGTCAGTGTGTGGCGTGGGCTGCTCAATGTTTGGCGTTGGCTGTGAAGGTTGATGAAGCGTGAAGAATTTGGTGAGGCAGTGGCATTCAAGTTAAAGCAATATGTGAGGGTTATGTCGAAGGCAGTAAGGGCTGTGTTGAGTGTGGTCTACACGTGAAAAAGGCAGGCGTGATGGGCTGCTATGTGTATGGTTGGTGAGTCGAGAGGGAGTGGCGTTGTGGTCTTCACGTGGAGGGCAGGTTACTTTGGCATGGAGATATTGGCGTTGTGGTCTTCACGTGGAGGGCTGGTTAGTGGGATCTAGGGGCTGGTCAGAGGACTTTGATGTGTTGAATCAAGGGCTAGGCGTGAGGAGCGGGTGGCTTCGTTGGTAGTGAGGGAATGGTGTCACCATGAATCAAAGGCAATGTAGGCGTGAAGCGAGATTAGGGTTTTTGGCCTGAGAGGAAGGATAGAATGGGAGATGTCCGTGTTGAATGAAGGGCTGCTGGTTTCTTCTTCTGGTTATGGCCGAGAGATGGGCAGATTCCGTTGAAGGGTTATTTGTGAGGAAGAGAGGCGTGAGGGTTGAGAGAATGTTTAGGGTTTCTTGTTGTTTATATAGTGAGAAGGTAGGGTTAGGGTTTCTGCATTAATTTATATGTGTATTTAGTTTGATTATAATTTAATTTAATTGGTTATAATTGGATTGGATTTTAATTTGATTTAGTTTAAATGGATTTTAATTTGATTTTAATTTACTTTAAATTAGTTAACTTTAATTTAATTAAATTAATTTGTGACATGTATTTTAAAGGTTTTAATTATTTAATTTGTGCGATGTGTTTTAAATTTAATTTAATTATTTTTGGATGTGATTTAATGGGTTTGGCGTGTTTTAAAATAGAGGTCCCACAAGCGAACCCGAAGCGAAACAAGCGAGTTAAATCCGACCAAATGCTAATTTCCAACTTTACCCTTCCAACGTCCGTTTCCCGCGGCTTTCACAACTAAAGAGATAGTGTCTCCCTACGAGACTCATCATCGGGCTGATATGTAAAAATGCAATGTCTACACGTAGTGTACCACAACCATGAATTTAACAGATCGTAAACACGTGCAGGATACCTATACCCTATACACATGACTGGCAAATTCTATCTTGATACAAATTATATATCATAAGCATCAGTCCATACCCAACGAACAGGCGGAGGTCTGACTTAAATAGGTCGTTGACATGACTGTCATCAAAGTGTGGAGGATAACTCATATATCCACTATGGTATCTCAAGTCTAATGACCATTATGCTACTCGACTCTAGAAGATTCTTATTGACGTTGATATACCATCTTTTAGGAAATCTTCGGTGAGTCATTCAATGTTTATCGAATAAACACCTACGTTGTAAATCTCCGGGTCTTTGTCTAATATATACACATGACTAAACCATATTTAGTTTTAATCTAATCAAATTAGATCGACTATATATATATATATATACACACACACACATGGAAAATGAATTGTTCGTATTCATGAACCAAACATAAAGATGATTCAGATTGGCGCTCCTAACACCAACCCTAACAATAGACACACATGCACACATTTTCATTCAATAGACTCAATGACACTAGACTGAAAACTAGAACAGCTGACATAATTACCCAGTATAATAATCTCTAGGCAAATAGATGTCCATCAAATTAGGACTGAACATCGGTTCCAGTTCATCGGGTTTGGAATCAGAACCGGTTTTTTTAGGGTCGGTTCTGTTGGACAATTATGACCCATAATATCACTATTTGTAAAAGACATGATGTTTTTGTACAAATTAACTATGTGACAAATGAAATTGCTCTTTTATCATTTTGTAATTGGATTACTTGAATATATAAATGATAAAAGTCCATATGATTAGTACCAGATGAATAAGATATGAGACAATATTAATCCACGAAAGGTTTAATCATTAAATATCCCTAGTCGTAGTATTATCGAGACTGGACATCGATAATGCGGAATAGGCTAGTATTGCACTTGTGTGCGTTATGGAAGCTTAACGATATAGTTCTCATATATTTAAGTATTGGATACTTATGCAAGTGTGATAGAAGGTTCTGTTAGCCGTTGGACCGGGTACAGCTTCACTCTGGATAGATCCCTCGGAAACCCATAGGTAGTATGACTATGTGTCTATGGGAATCCGAATCAGGGTAGGTGTATGTGGTCTTAACCTGAGACTTGCATCGCTAATACTTGCGACAATCAGTATACTTTGGTTTTGATCGTCCGGAGCTTTAACAGGTTCTGTGTACGCCTCTTTTGGGTATACTGAGAATCGTAGTGTATTGAGTGTGATGTCAAGATGGAAGTATCACTTCAGTCATATGGAGATGATGATCACGCAGGGATACAAAACTATTACTCTTAAATGTTGCAGCTATCGGGATAATATGACTAGGTCATGATTATCCGATTACAGAGACTAGTTGCTAGTGATCCGATATATGCTTCGTACGGGGCATACACAATTCCAGCCCCAGGCTTAGCATGTGACATTCGATACTGGATCGTAATACGCAATACATTGTATACTACTCCTGATAAAGATTATATATTCTTCGTTGAATATTTATGGAGAATTGGGTAGGCGCGGTGCTTTGCTAGAAGCCAACCATGTCTTGTAAATCGGTAAGAACGTGGTACCGGGTACGCACGTGTTCGGATAGTCCGATGACCGTATTTACTGCCAACATATCCATGGATCTCTTGGGTTGCTTCCCAAAGATTCACCGATGACATTTGACTCGAACAGAATTAATCTGGGATTAATTATGAGAGAGAAAATTAATTTGGGATTAATTACGGTAAGAATTTTATCTGGGATTAAATTCGTCTAGAAGAGAGAACGCGATTAATTTGGAATTAATCGGCAAAGTAAATTTAATAGTTAAATTGGATTTTACTATTTAGTTTATTTAACTGGGCTAAAATAATATATCTGATATATTAATTGAAATTGGATTTCAATACGGAATTAAAATTGGATTTTAATTCATGCGAACGAATTAATTTAGAATCAATTCGTAAGCGACTTCCGTAATAATTTTGTTAGGTATTATTGTTTAATTAAATTGGATTTAATTACGTCGCGATGGAAAATTCGTTTAATCGGATTAAATGAACCCGGGCCCAAAGTGTGTTGTGTAAGCTAACTTGAATTTGAATTTAATTAGGTGTGACCCACAACTTACATCACTAGTCACTATTAGTGATGGAAATAGTTGGCATTTAAAAGACATCTTTTGCCAACACACACACACAACTTAAATGTTATGTTTTTTGGAAACAACACACCACCTACCAAGTTTGGAACTTGAAAAACTATTCCTCTCTCTTCTACCTCTCATGGTCGAACACTCTCTAGTCTTGGAGATAAAATTTTGTTTCAATTTTTTGGACAAAGCTAGCACTTTGGGAGTCAAAGAAATGTGATAGGGAAATTCACCATTGAGTTTGGAACACTCAACAAAGCTTGGAGCTTCCTCATCTAAGGAGAATTTTTGAAATTCCAAGCCGATCAATGTAAGTTATTCCGTAAATTTTCTTGATAAATTCACACACAAATCATATCTTAGAGATCCTTGGCATGTCTAGGACACTAACAGGTTCCAATTCCAAAATTGAAGAACCAAATTTAAACGGTTCGGCACGACAAAATCGGAACCAGACCATTTAACCAAATTGAAACCTATTTCTGGAACCGAATTTAGAACCAGTTTAGGAACCAAATTAATAAATTTATTAAATAAAAATCATATTACAATAAAAATACATATTATAATTTTATAAGAATTCTATAAACATATTAAACTATCATATTACCGCGTCATGTGATGACTTCATATTAATTATATATATATATATAAGTTAAATATTTTTAAGCATCTTCATCGCTCTACGTGACACATTCATATTAAAGTTATAAAATTAAATTAATAAACATATTAAATAAAAATCATATTATAATAAAAATAAATATTATAATTTTATAAGAATTCTATTATAACAAAAAAAGATATTAGAATATCCTAATAAAATAAAAAAATAAATTATCTATAATTAACCTTATCTCAACAATTAATATTTTATTATTAAATTATAAAATTAAAATATCTCAATAATTATTTTTTATTATTAAATTATAAAATTAAAATAATAAATTATTAATATAAAAAAAACATAATCTACTATTAAAATAAAAACCTATTAATTTAAATAATTAGTTAATATTTTAATATATTATTATTAAATTATAAAATTAAAATAATATTTTAAGCATATTCATCACGCCATGTCGTAGTTTCATATTAAAATTAAATTAATAAATATATTAAATACAAATTATATTAAAATAAAAATACATATTATAATTTTATAATTATTTTATTATTATAATAAAAACATATTAAACTATCATATTAAAATAAAAAACACTATTAATTTATATACAATTAACCTAATCTTTACCATTAATTTATTATTATTAAATTATAAAATTAAAATAATAAATTATTAGCATATGAATCTTATTATAATATAAAAATATAATCTAATATTAAAGTAAGAAACCTATTAATTTATTTATTATTAATGTTCTAATCATTTTATTAGGGTTATAAAATTTTAGAGATGGTAGAGTGTTTTAGGGAATAAAATTAAATGAAGTGTAATTAGAATTTTAATGGTGCGTTAAAAGCTCCTGGTCCACTTATTTCTCTAGAGGCCCCATTAAAATACTAACGGAAAGCCCTAGGACTGCAGGTAAATAAGCCTACGCTTTAAAACCTCTTAAACCCTTGGGAGTTTCTTCTCTCACAGCGAAGTCAGCTGCGATCAATCTGAACTCTGAAGCCAAACTGATTTATTTAACTACAGTTTCTCGGCTTTGGTAGTTAATTTAACCTGAAAAAATAAAAAAATAAAATAAAATCAACAAAATGGCAGCGTCTTCTAAAAAATCGCAGAAGAAGAACTCCAAAGACGGCCCTAAATTTAACAAAGCATCGAAGAGACCGTTTAAAAAATCGAAGAAGCAGCCAAACGACGCCGTCGAGTTACAAGCTGTCGCTTTGCCGCCTGACGACGATGTCCCTGTCTTCCCTCGAGGTTCAAAATTTTATTTTATTTTCTTAAAATTTAGATCAATGAGTATTTTGTTTAATCAGAATGACTATAAATAGATACTCTGTTAAACTAAAGAGAGCCTTTCCGGTGCTTATGTAGAAAGTGCTTTTTAGAGAAGCACTTATCGAGAGTGCAGGAAGCACTTTTAATGGCTTTTGGGACTCGGATAGTATTTGTACGTGCATTGTGTTTTTCTAGAAGGCACTTTATGTGCTTCTTTTGATCCTATAAAGCTTGCACTCAATGTTATGTTTTGGTTGTAAAAGCTCTTCTATATGCTTTAGCGAAACACTACGAAAAGCATGGAAGTGTTTTTGAATGTACCGAAAGTACTCCCAAATGCACCATTACTGGTAGTGACTGAAGCAGTCCTAGACTTTAATTTTTTTTTTCTTTATTTTGTTTGTTATAATGATTTATATATGTATTACATACAGGTGGCGGAAATTCTTTGACTCAAAGAGAGCTGGATGAAATCCATGCTGAAGTTGATGCGGAATTTGAGGCAGAGGAGAAAGGCTTACATAAGAAGAATAAGAAGAAAAAGATGCAGAAGAAGAGTAATGACACTGTTGATGATTTGGGTTCTCTTTTCGGCGATGGTGTTACTGGGAAGCTTCCTAGATATGCTAATAAGATCACTTTGAAGGTATGGAGCTGGAAACTAAATAACTTGTTTGTTGACAAAATTTGTTTTCCTTCTTTATGATTTTAACATATAGATTTGCTTAAGTAAGCCAAATAGTGGTATTGAATTTTTGTTTAGCAGAGACTTCTTTTTTAATACAACTGTAGCATATGATTCATAAATTCTTAGTGCATACGTTATTTTTGTATAAAAGGTGGTTGGAAACATTTGCTATTTAAATGGGAAATGGTAGGGTGACTTGTGCGCTTATTTGAATGTCTGTATTAAATTGGTTTGAGTTTTCACGGACATCTTTTAGTGTTATTTCTTCTTCATGCATTAGTTCTTCAGAGGGTTTTTTTCCTTACTCTTTATTTGGTTTGGTGTGTTTAGTTGGATATAGGGAATTGATTATTTTTACCCCTTGCCACTGTTATAAAAAAGGGGCCTAGGCAGTTACTAGGCGCTAGGCGTTGCCTGGCCATTCCGATTATGCATGAAAACTATTGTTAGGTGGTGTCAGACGATTAGGCGGGTCTAGGCGGCCGCCTAGGTAGTTCTAGGCAGATCTGTACGTTTTCCCCCCAATTTTTTTCTACAATTTTTTGAATAAAAAATAAAATCGCCTAGCGCCACCTAGCCTATCCTTCTAGGCGCCGCCCAAAAGGCCTAGGTGCTGGGTGCTAGGTGCTCTCCCACCATATGTTTATAGCCTTTCGTTTTTAGAACTCTTGCTTTTCTTCTGTTTTATATACATCCCATGTGCTAGGGATATGATACTTCCTGTTGGCTTTTATGGAATTAGTTTGTTGTTCTATTGAAAAGAAAATAAGCAATTGAAAATGATGATTACTATACTTAATATTCTGATACAAGCTTTCAAGGAATGGATATGCAGAGTGTACTCTTAGATGGTTGAGACCAATATTTTTGTATTCGTGGATGCCTAATGAGTGGCAGTACTGTTAAATAAAATATTTTTTTTTCACCTCTTGCTTAATTGGTCAAACTATTTAGGAAAAATAGGTGATAGGTGGAATGAAGATATAATATGGTTTGTCACTTACCAGTGTTGTATAATGTGTGTAGTCTCTGAACTGAAATGCTTCCTATTGCTGCTTTCGCTGAGTACGCACAGATCTGGTTCTCATGTATTCATTACTCATATATTAATGGACTTGGATGACTATCTTATGTGATATGCAGGGCATGTCTTATTCCTATTTATGTATCAGAATCATCTAGAATCAATCTCGCTTTTTCCCCTTTTTTCTAATGCTGTCAAACTTCAGCTCTGCTTGGAGTATTTCTTTAATAAAGAAATAGAGATATAGTATATTTAATATGTGATTTTTGTCCTCGTAGTCTTCATGTGTAGATCTTCGATTTCATAAATTTGGCAATATATATGTACTACTTCTATGTATCTCCAGAATATTTCACCAGGAATGAAGCTTTGGGGAGTTGTTGCTGAAGTGAATGAGAAAGACCTTGTAATTAGTCTTCCAGGGGGGCTACGTGGATTAGCTCGTGCCACTGATGCGCATGATCCTGTTTTAGATAATGAATTTGAGGTAGTTCCCCTTTTTTTTTGAAAGTGATTCCACATATCATATGTTTTATGTGACAGTTTAACTTTTTTATTTCTTTACCAGGACAATGAAGGCAATCTCCTTCCTACCATGTTCCACGTAGGGCAGCTGGTATCTTGCATAGTTTTGCAGTTGGATGATGACAAGAAAGAGAGTGGGAAACGAAAAATCTGGCTTTCTTTGCGCCTTTCTTTGTTGCACAGAGGTTTCAGCTTGGATACTGTTCAAGAGGGGATGGTATGTCTACTTGACAATGGTAAAACTGAATATATTAACAGTTATTTATATCTATTCTGATTTTTATATTATTAAACCTTGATCATTGAATTGCGTGAGCTTTTCACCTATAACATGATTGGAGGAGAAAATTCACAATACTCTAATCTGGTAATAATTTTGAAGATCTTTCAAGTGTGATTTTTTGTGGATCATTTTCTTGTAGATTGCATCACTGGAAAACCCAATAAGAGACACTGGATGCTTTTCTGGTGCATTTCAAGGCATTCGTTTAAATGTTGTTTTTCAGTTTGTATATTGTCTTTTCAGCAGCAACGCTGCTGGGCTGGTGTGGGTGGACCAATCAAGATAGACTCCCACTTTTCCTTCCACTAGAAACTAGGCAAATCTTGTAACCTGCGTGACTCAGGCAGTTGACAGTCAGTAGTGCAGCCTACTTTGCTTATCTGAAAGAAGTCGTTTGAGTATGCACTTCAGCATACAATCGGACTTTAAACAAAGAATTACTTATCAGTGATGTGTTAGATGAAGCCCTTCGTCGTGCCTGATATTTGTGCTTTATGAGTTATTAAACCTGACATTAAGTTGAATTATAAAATTATCTTGAAAGTGCACATAAATTTATTTTTATGTGATGAATTGACTGATGCGGATGTTCTGTTACATATTTGAAAACTAATATATACAATATGAGTTAATTATCTTAAAGTTGTCTCCATCAGATAATAGTTTTGTGCTGATGTAAGTATTAGTGGTTTGATTGAGTAAATAAAGTATCGAGTCTGTGAAGATGCACGTGGTACATATATATATTACATTGGAATTTCAGTGTCGATTTGTATACCTTGAATCTTTCTCACTGTGTTTGATAACAGGTCCTCACTGCATATGTCAAGAGCATTGAAGATCATGGCTACATTCTTCATTTTGGATTGCCTTCTTTTACTGGTTTTTTGCCGAAAAACAGCTTAGTTGGTATGATAATCAACTTGTCCTATTTAGGTGGTTTAATGTCAGTCATTTTTATACTCAGTAATTTTTTTTAAAAAAAATTATGATTAAAGTCTGCTGGCAATGTTTATTTTTAGCTTGCTGTTAGAAGCTATTTTTTTGGTTATTTGGTGGATAATTGGCTGTTTCCAAGATTTTAAAATGCTTTTTTATTCTTGAATGTTATTCGAGAGTCGAGACTATTCTGCGTTTTGCAATGTCCAGAAAATATTTTTTTTCCTTTTTCTTTTTTCGAATTTCAATCTTAGATAGTCTCGTTTAATATATTCTACAGTTTCGTATTTAAAAAAAAGTATCGTTTACGTTCAGCCCTGGTGTAACACTTGTGTACTTGTAAGTAAAATTTAAATTATTATTTGGTTTGCATGTTCGGATAGCATTTACTTTATTTTTTTTACTTGAATCTTGAACTTCATTCTCAGGAAGTCTTATTTAGGTTATAGCCATCAGCCATTTTTGTATGTGTGTCTCTGGTGCGATCACGTGACTGTATGTCATATTCTTATTTTCCAATCAGTTTGCAAACTCATTTTTCATTTATTTCATTATACCTGTGGTGCTTACAGAAAACAGGGGAATTGAGGTGAAGCCCGGGCAACTCTTACAAGGGGTGGTTAGAAGCATTGATAGAACTCGTAAAGTGGTTTATTTGAGTTCTGATCCAGATACGGTGTCTAAATGCATTGTATGTTCCATTTCATTGGTTTTATAGTCCAGTTTTCTTTACCGTCTCCCATTGTTTTCCTCAATCTAACTTTTTTCTGTTTTGATCTTATGCAGACAAAGGATCTTAAAGGTATTACAATTGATCTTCTGATTCCAGGCATGATGGTCAGTGCACGTGTACAATCAATACTTGAAAATGGGATTATGCTATCGTTCCTTACATACTTCACTGGAACTGTACGTTTTTTTGCTGCGCTCTAATAATATGACTTGCCATATTTGCAAATATTTTTTTCCCCTTTTTAATCGTTTTCTATCTCTGCTTATGTTTTCCATTTTATACCCTGCAGGTTGATATATTTCATTTACAAAATACATTTCCTGCGACGAATTGGAAGAATGACTATAATCAACATAAGAAGGTCTTTGTTCAATCATGCATCTTAATTGAAATTGAAATTGAAAATTTCTAGTTTTGCTTTGTTGATTTTTATGTGCCAGTGTTTGTTTTATCCCCTTTCTTGCTGTTGTTAAGCGGTCAATAGCTCTACCATCCTAAGTATGCATATTTGGAAATCTATGGAAGCATATATCCAAATTCTATGAAGCTATGCTTTGGTGTTTTATTGTAGATAAAAGATGGATGTCGCAATCAAAGTCGTGAATAGAATTTAACTTGCATTGTATACTTGAATTTGACTTGTGATATATTTCAAATTATTTTCTAAGTTTTTGAAAGCTTTAATTCATAGGCATGTGATATGAACAATTAAAAATTATGTGGTAAGATGCTATTGTCCTGAGGTTATCACTGTTTTTTTTTTGTTTGCCTGGCAAATTTTCATTCAACAAATTTTGATAGAGGTATTTATGAGGGTATGACTTATTAGTGCTGTACTCGTGGTTTCATAATTTATTCATACTATTAGATGTATTTAACTATTTATTCAACTTCGCTAGTTATTCAAGAATACACCGTCCAATCACACATGGTGATTGGTTCTTAGCAGCCTTGCCTTCTAGGTTGAGGTGATTGTATGTCGTTATTTGCTCTCTGGTGAGTTTGCACTAGACATGTTTCAGTAAACATTGTTCATGGCCAATGTTCTTTGAGCTACATTCTTCTCCAATTTTTTTTTATATTTCTTTAGACCTCATTTCTCTAATGTGTCTATCTCTCGCTTTGGTTAGGTCAATGCTCGTATATTGTTCGTTGATCCTTCAAGCAGAGCAGTTGGTTTGACCTTGAATCCTTATCTTGTTCAGAACAGAGCTCCTCCTTCTGTAAGTTGATGCATTATTATAAATATTATGCTTAGCCTTTTATTCAAGGCTATGAATTGGAGTTGGCGCAATCTGGGTCAAATTTCGCTTTCCAGTATCCTATCTTCATAGGCCGTTTCAACCCTGACTGATCAGCCCGGCCAGTCTACGCTCTTAAAGAATTTGGATAACGCATATGGGGTCTTGGCAGGGGCTCTTCTGTGAGACTGTTCATTTGCTTGTTTTTGATGGTGTTTAATCTGATATCGATAGGATGGGCATTCTTTGTCTTTGGTTATCTCATGATATATCGTAATCATTAAATATTAGTCATTACTCATTATTGCTTAAGCTTTTGATAAGTCGTTATATAAAACGGTAGGTATTTTGTAATTTGCTGAAGGCATGCCTAGATAACAATCCTCAGTACAGGGTTTTGGGTTTGTTTTGCAAGGTCTTTCCAAGTCCCCATGCTTGTCTTACCACCCATCTCCTCCCCTCTATCTCACTCTCTATTTGCAGTTTCCTTGATTACCTTTGTTATCAGTAACCTGAATTTTGTTTCTATGGGCTAACATTTTGTATCTATATGCAGCATGTGAAGGTTGGAGATATTTATGACCAGTCAAAAGTGGTCAGGGTCGATAGAGGGTTGGGCCTTCTGCTTGACATCCCATCAATCCCTGTTTCAATTCCGGCCTACGTTATTGTATGTTCACTTCATATTTGGTTCAAGTTAAGGATCGGTTAAGTAGCTCTGGTTTCTGCTTGCTCGTTTGTAACATTTTTGTGTATATGGAGTTCAGATATCTGATGTTGCTGAAGAGGAAGTAAGGAAACTGGAAAAGAAGTATAAGGAAGGGAGCCGTGTTCGCGTTCGAATTCTTGGATTTAGGCACTTGGAAGGGCTTGCAACTGGGATTTTGAAGGTTGCCTTTTTACTTTATTGATACATGCTTAAAAATGAAATGCATATGTAATATGATAAATACATTTTGGTGTATATCACACCTTAATCTAAGCTCAAGCCCTCCTTTGGGCCTTGATTGTTGGATGTCAACGCCAATCTTTGTTATACTTGATGATCTCCATCTTCAACAGAGAGTTATATCAATTAATTTTAGAGCCACATCTTTAATTGTTTAATATTGCTAGGAGAATTTAATGTTTCTTTGTCAGTCTCTATGATGCTTGTATGAGATGATTACTTCTCAGTAAATGCTTTTGTTTATGGCAGTAGTTGTTGTTGTTGTTGTTTAGCTCTCTTACCATTTTTCTATCAAGTAGGCCAGTGCTTTTGAAGGACCAGTGTTCACCCACTCGGATGTCAAGCCTGGGATGGTGGTGAGGGGTAAAGTTATAGCTGTTGACAGCTTTGGTGCTATTGTGCAATTTCCGGGTGGTGTGAAGGCACTCTGTCCACTTCCACATATGTCAGAATTTGAAATTGTGAAGCCTGCAAAAAAATTTAAGGTTATTTCTCGCAACATGCACTTTCTTAAGTGGATGCTTGAAGTGATCTGGTAGAAATGGTTCATCTTGCTATTGGTTATTTTGGTTATTCACAAGCAGTAGTAGAAATGGCTCACCATGACATCAATTATTTTGGTTATTAGTTGCTAGTGAGTGCAATAAAGAGCAACACACTTACTTTTCTTGCCTGTTCATGGTGCAGGTTGGAGCTGAATTGTTGTTTCGTGTGCTTGGTGTAAAATCGAAGAGAATTACTGTTACACATAAGAAAACTCTTGTATGTTCTCTATTGGCTCCCGTTTCCTTTCGGTGGTTTACTTTTGCTTGGAATGCATGAGAACTCCATATGAAGCTGCTTCTGTGACTAGTTTAAGTTGAGATCTGAATGCCACAAAATTTCTAAGTTCTTGGTTATCCAAGAAAACTTTCCTTTGGTGGCTTTTTTTTTTTTGCTTGGATGGATGAATGCCTTTAAACTTCATTACTTAGTATAAGTTGAGACCTAAGAGACCTAAATTCCATAATTTTTCTAAGTCCTTGGTTATTGGTAAATAAAAAGCATTTGCTGGAATGACTAAACTCAATTATTGGTTGAAGTTCCTATCAAAAAAAAAATTTATTTGTTGAAGTTCAAAATCATAAACATGTTTTGAAGAATTTTAGGTCCATTATACGTCATCTGACGTGATGGGCTAATATGCTGCATGAAGTTGCATCTATTTCATAGCATGAGGCAGAGAATAGAGGGAGAAGGCTGTGGAATAGATGTACTCTTAACTTTTTGAGAGCATCTATTCCACTGGAAACTAAGTATACTATAGTAACTATACTGGAGAAAAGAAATTTACAAAGGGGTTTGGGTTGATCTGTATTTTAGGGTATATATACACTTTAAGAAAAGTAAAATCTTGTAATTCAAAGTCTAGCTTTGTGCGGTACTATTCTCTATCTATTCAAATGCAACATTGTTGACAATTGCTTTTGCAGGTGAAATCAAAACTTGCAATTTTGAGTTCATATGCTGATGCAACTGACGGATTAATAGCACATGGATGGATAACTAAGATTGAAAAGCACGGTTGTTTTGTCCGGTTCTATAATGGCGTCCAAGGATTTGCTCCAAGGTAGTCTAAAACCGATATGTGTATTCATGATTTTGTTTTCTGATGATATGGTTTTGTGAAAGAGGCATAGAGGTTGATTTTATCAAGTTAAGGTTAGAAAAGACTCTGAATCTGAGAGTTTCTATAATATGCAAATACTGTAAAGGAGTGATAAGTAATTGTCCTTTTGTGTCTTGCCAATTATTTGCTATGACTGGGAAGTTGAAATGGACATTATTACCCTAGTTCGCAGGACAGGTATGATAGAGAGAGAATCTTATGCATTTGGACTGCTGCAAGATCCTTTAATTTTTTAAAGTTAAGAGATAGTTTTCTATTTATTTTAAGGCCATAGCTTAGTTTTATATTTATTTTAAGGCCATAGCTTTACATTGTGGTTGTCAATCTCAATCAAATGAGAAATAACCCAAGAAAATAATTAGTGTTAACACTAGAATTAGGACAAATTAGTTCAGTTCAGGGAAAGACATAAAAGAATGCATTTCTGAGAAGAAAACTTTTTTTTACCTCCTATTATTGGATATAGACTATTTACTTGAAATATATACTTGGCACTCTACATCTTTGTATGCATGATGTGGTAGTCAATGCAGTATACTAATTTTGCAACCCACTTCTTTCTAGATTGACATTAGATTTAATACTAGTGTCTGGTAGAATTTCCTGACTACTTGAGGTTGTAGGGGCCAACAGTTGCCTTATTTGGAATTCTGAGTATGCGCAAAATGTAAATAAGCTTCAATATATAAGAATTTAATTTATAACTAGATCTGGTACAATTTATAGACCCTAATCACGTGAAAAGAATGCAGGTTATTCATAATTGAGAGATCAGAATTGCTGCAGAGTGTTTTCCACTTCTTTTCTTTCATTTATTAGCACATAGTTGAACTTAAAAAGAGAATTTTATCTTTCATTTTGTTTTGGGTTTTATCATGAATATTCATCGATTATTGTTGTCCATTTATACCAGAGCTGAACTTGGATTAGATCCAGGATGTGAACCAAGTTCTATGTATCATGTTGGACAAGTCGTGAAATGCAGAATAACGTGTTCCATTCCTGCTTCACGGCGGATCAACCTTAGTTTCATGATGAAGCCTACAAGGTTTGCTTCACTCTTTATCTTGCTGATTTGTTCGGTTGATGGATGTGTATCTTCTCCTGCTGACTTTAAAGTAAAAAACATCCTATTTTTGGGCCGGTATGCAGGCTCAAGTTCATTGATGTTTCCTGCACTATTGACATGATATTCTATTATGTTTCAAGCTACAGCTATCTTGTCATTTTCTGTTACTGGAAAATGGCTATTAAAATGCATTTGTCTTTTAACTATATGGTCATGGAACTGCTGCAATTACGTATCTTTGAAACAAAATAATGAAATTATGAAAGAAGGATCATGTCCAGCAGCTGTATATCAGTTGATTTGATTGATATGTGGATGTTGGGAGGTTTTAATCTTCAACGTTTTATACTGCAGCTTTTCTATTTCTTGTAAGATTCTCTTTCTTTCATATAATGCATTTGTCACATTATTCAAATTTTGAATAACAGGGTTTCTGATGATGATTTGGTCAAGTTGGGTAGTCTTGTTTCTGGAGTTGTTGATGTGGTAACCCCAAATGCAGTATTTGTTTATGTCAATGCAAAAGGTCACTCAAGGGGTAAAATTCTCACTGAACATTTGGCAGATCACCATGGTAATATATTTACTTTGCTGAATGTTGTTGATTTTTCCATTTTCTCATTTTTTTAAAAAAGTTGATTTCCTTTAATGCTTCTTTTTCTACAATTCCCTGACTTCAGTTACTGTTTCTGCAGAGCATGCTGCTTTGATGAAGTCAGTCACAAAGCCTGGATATGAGTTTGATCAGTTGTTGGTCCTAGGTAATATTATGATATTTCTTTCCTAGTTCTGTTCATTATTTTTATCCTAAACATCCTGATTTTAGTTCAGTACTTCAGTTACATTTATGAGAAGAAACAAAGCTATGTCTTCGCAAAAGAAAATTTAAATAAAGATAAGGCAACCTATAGGGTAATTCAGAATCGGTTTGAACAACAATAAAGCACATAATAAATGAAGTAAAAGTTGCAACCCTGAAAACAAAAAAAAAAAAAAGGAAATGTATGGTGCTTCTCCTGAGATGCTGGATTGCTTGACTTAGCTCAACTAAAGGTTCCTCTTCAATCAATAAATAATTTAATCCCCGGAACAAATACTAATGTTACCTTCTCTTTCTGTCTTTCTGCTTTTCCGTTTTGGGGGGAGAGGGGGAGGGTGGCAGCTATTAATTAACTAGGCTTGTCTAAGGGGGAAACGATGGTTTCAAAGTCACTTGAATTCAACTTAGTGGTTTCATCTTTAGCAGAATCAGTTGTTACATCTGTCTTTCTTATGGGTACTTGCCTTAAACTGCATGATGTCTTCATTTTGCTTTTCTATTTCAGTGGAAAAAGTTTGTTGAGCTCAGTCTATGAATAGCTATACAAGATGCATATAAACAAAGAACTTGCTATAAATCATAGTAATATGTGAAATTGAGAAGAGCAAGCAAATTTTTGAAAGGCGGGGAGGGTGTTCTTAAAAGCCTTTGTTGCTATCCATCAAGCTATAGAAACCCTTCTCAAGACCCTGTTAACTGGGGACTGTAAAGGATTATCCTGTTAACTGGGACTGTAAAGGATTCATTTCCCCAAGGATTAACCTTCTAATTGGCAGTGCACAAAACTGGTGACTCATTCAGGATGTTTTGGCTTCTAACTGCTTATAAGATAACAAAGAAAAAGGCTTTGGCTTTTCTGTGTTACTGGTTTAATGAAAGCCTGGCTTACCGTGCTTTTGCGCATTATGATTTTTTTCCAATACTCTTTTAGAAGCATATCTTGTTTATCGTATGAATTTAGTACGTTGCTGGTGGAAATTTGATGTTGGTGAAATGTAGTTTTTAGGTTTCAAAAGAAAGAAAAAGAAAAGGTCTTGATCTGTTTGTTCTATTTTTGTACTGTTTCTATATTTTTTCTTATCAGATGAAGGCTTTTTAGTACTAATAAAGAATTCAAAATTTATTTCCTAGCAAAAAATAGATAAAGAATAAAAAATATTTTTTTTACTCTGTGTTATAGACATTGAGAGCAGCGACTTGTTACTTTCTGCGAAATATTCCCTAATCAACTCTGCTCAACAGCTTCCTTCTGATGTCAGTCATATCCACTCTCACTCAATTGTCCATGTAAGTGGTTAAGGCTTCCTACTTATTTATCTGGCTGATAATCTTGTTTCTTTGTGTAGAAATCTTACTCCATTGCTACAACGCCCTCATGTTTTAGCATTCCACATAACATGTGCAATTTTCTTTGTGTGAACCAGGGGTATGTTTGCAACATAATTGAAACTGGCTGCTTTGTTCGCTTTCTTGGGCGCTTGACAGGCTTTGCTCCTAGAAGCAAGGTAATTTTTTCTTATTTGGTTCTGTTATACTAGTTATAATTTGTTTTTTCAATTGAGCTGTTTTAATTTAATCAAAATTTCTGCCTGTTTTATTCTTTGTAAGGCTATGGATGACCAAAGAGCTGATCTTTCGAAAGCTTTTTACGTTGGGCAATCTGTTCGCAGCAATATACTCAATGTTGGTGAACTACTTGCAACTGGATTGTCATATGTCATGAACTTTTGGGTGGTCTAATAATGAACTTCTATCTTTTGTTTTTTGTTTTCTTTTTCCAGGTCAGTAGTGAAACAGATAGGATAATGCTGACCTTGAAGCAGTCCTGCTGTTCTTCGACAAATGCATCATTGATGCAAGAATACTTTATGTTGGAAGAGAAGGTGAAATAATGGGAATAATTCAAATTTGGTGTTTCTTATAAATTTAAATACTAATTTGCCATGATCTGTTGGTGTTTAGATGTATTATCTGCCTTCTCATAGTTAGTTATTCAAATTGCTTCTGAAAAGTAGTGTTTGGCATGTTTTATTGTCAGATTTAAGGGCCACATTTTTTTTTTCCATTTTTTGGTCAGTCCACTAAACATTTTAAACTTTTAAATTTGATATTGTTTTAAGTTTCATTTAGACATGGCTTTTAGTTGTTTGTGCTGCTTGTTAATTTATAGAACTGTTTTGGTTTTTGATTTCTTATTTATGCATGTTTTTAAGTTCATTTTTGCTTCCTTTTGCTACCTAAAGGTCACTCGAGCTTTCTTGTTTTTTCATGGACTTTACCAAATTGGGGACTACTGTTGGATCCTAAAACCTGCATAGTCAGGAAACCTGTGGTTATGATGTCCAAAGTATGTGGATCAGAAGGGGTTTATATTTTTGACTCTTGGGTGGATACCAAAGGTCCTAACCGCTAACTTTTCCATTGGGTTGAAATTTTTGTTGATCTCTTCGGCATTGAAACTATTTTATTTGGTTTATGGGGCATAGGTTTGGAAGAACAATAGGGTGACCAAAAGGGGCTGGATGGACGCTGTAAGAAAATATAAGTTAATCCTAAATATAGGAAATGTGGCTTTAGTTCTGCTCGATAACCTTTATAATTTTCTTATGTTCTACTCAAATAACCATGTAATGGGTCTCAAATGGCCGAATGTGGTTATGTTATCCACTGCTAAACTGAGTGAATCACTTCTTTGCCGCAAAGTTTCTCACCTTTGATGAGAACGCACACTTTTTTCATATTGTACCATTTTTTGAATTGTTTGGTTCTGGCTGTATTTTGATTCTTCCTTTCTCATCAACTGATTTACTGTAGTACATAGTACATTCATAATTTCTTATTTTACATGGAATGATTGTCTTGTTTCTTATTTCTTTGTAGTTTTTTTATATTACTGATCTAGATATCACATTGGTTTGTCTTCTGAAAGCATAATATCGTATAATGGCCATCTTTATTGAATTCAGATTGCCATGCTGCAATCCACAGACTCTAAAGGATCAGAGTTAAAATGGATTGAAGGATTTACCATTGGTAGTGTGATTGAGGGAAAAATTCACGAGACAAAGGATTTTGGAGTTGTTGTCAGCTTTGATAAACACAATGATGTTTATGGATTTATAACTCATCATCAGTGTATGTATTTTTAATGAATTTTTTGTCTGTTGACTTTTAGCTATCTTCAATTCTGTAATTGAGTGGAATATGTCTTTGCAGTAGCTGGAGCTACTGTGGAAACAGGATCTGTCGTTCAAGCTGCAGTTCTTGATATTGCCAAGGCAGAACGCCTTGTTGATTTATCTTTAAAACTGGAGTTCATTGATAGATTAAGAGAAGAAAGTTCTAGCAGGCAGGCTCAGAAGAAGGTTCAACTCTACTTGCAGCCTTTTTCTATTCATATTTCTAATTGTGCATCGGCTATAACTGTGGTAAATAATAAGAAAAATGTGAAAATGTTATTGCTTATGTTTGTATGTCATATTTATTCTTCATAGATGAAGAATTTTTTTACCATTAATTGTGCTTGTCATCTCTGGTGCTGCATCTCTGGGGCTGACATACTAATACTCAATTTCAGAAACGCAAAAGAGAAACATCCAAGGACTTGGAAGCGCATCGGACAGTAAATGCAATTGTGGAGATTGTGAAAGAGAATTACTTGGCAAGTGATTGATTATTTCCTGTAGTCCGATGAGGCTGTATTGTGCTTTTGCTCATTCTCGTAATTGTTTCCTCTGAAACAGGTTCTTTCATTGCCCGAGTATAACTCTGCTATAGGATATGCATCTGTGTCAGACTATAACACACAAAATGTTCCTCAGAAACAATTTGTGAATGGACAAAGGTAACCATGTAATTTGATGATTTTTTTCTTTTTTATTTTTTTGTTGCCACCCCACCCCATGCACACACATTTTAAATAAATCCCCCCAAGGGTAAGCCCGAAGGTTGATGTGATGGGGAGTCGATCACTTGGCCCGTTGCTTCCACCCTCAAATAAAAAATGATTTTATTTTGCTTTGTGCGTGGCCTAATTGTAGATGTTTTACGATTGACCTTGAGGATGAAATGGTCTATTTTGTGCAGTGTCATAGCTACTGTAATGGCTCTCCCATGCCCTTCAACTGCTGGAAGGTTGCTTTTGCTCCTTAAATCTATTAGTGAGGGCACTGAGACATCCAGTTCCAAAAAGGCAAAAAAGAAGTCTAGCTTCGACATTGGATCTTTAGTTCAGGCAGAGGTGGATAATCTGAAATATTTTTGACTCGTCTTCCGATATATGTTTTATATATATATATATATATCATTTTGAACCTGTGAAGCATACTTATTTGAATATTATATTTTTTGTGTTATCCTTCAGATCACTGAAATTAAGCCTTTGGAACTAAGATTGAAATTTGGAATTGGTTTTCATGGGCGGATACGCATTACAGAGGTGATTTTTTAAATGCACATGTTTGAACATTGGTGTTTAGGCAATTAATTGTTACCCTATGTACACCTGTTATTCAGTTATGTAATTATAGGATAAAACTAATGTTCTATTTTTTTTTCTTGTCAAATGAGCAGGTGAACGATGATAAAAATAGTGTTGTGGAAAACCCATTCAGCTGCTTCAGAATTGGGCAAACAGTGACTGCAAGGATTGTAGCCAAGTCTAATAAACCAGATATGAAGAAAAGCTTCCTGTGGGAGCTATCCATCAAACCCTCAATGCTTACAGGTAAATAATTAAATAACACACTGCATCATATTTTCAGATACTCAGAGTTGACATTGTCACGGACAGTATTGTTATCTTTTTCCAATACTGTTTATTTAGAAACTATCGTATGTTACATACAATCATGCTTTCTCACAAACAGTTGGGATTGGCTTTCCATTTCTAAGTATCTTACATTTGTTTTTAACATATACTATTATTAGCCATAACTTGTTTTAGCACTGCTTCAGTCACTGTTTAAAGCATTTGTCTGTGTCTCAAAATTTTAGTAATTTCCTTTTTAATTTAGTTTATCTCCACCTTCTCTAACAGTTCTGGTGCTTTCTTAACCCCTCATCTATGCTTTTGATTCTCATATCATCTTGATGGATAATTTCTCAAAAAAATTGTTTCCACTCATTGATTAGGTTTGCCCATTACCCATTTTTGCTTATGGATTGCCCTACAAGTTTTGCTCATTTGTTGAGCAATTGTGTTTCAGGAAAAGCGTGTAAACTAAGAAATAATGATTTGCATGTATGCGCGTGGTTATAAAGCTTCTTTTTTGTTGCAATTTTTATTCAGATTCTGAAATAGGGAGCCAGCTTTTGACTGAAGAATGTGATGTTTCAATTGGACAACGTGTCACCGGTTATGTATATAAAGTGGACAATGAATGGGCCTCATTAACGATATCTCGACATTTGAAGGCTCAGCTGTTTGTTCTCGACAGTGCACATGAACCTAGTGAACTTCAAGAATTCGAACGGTGCTTTCATGTGGGGAAAGCTGTTACTGGTCATGTTTTAAGTATTAATAAGGAGAAGAAGCAGTTGCGCTTGGTGCTACGGCCTTTGGGGAATGGAGGAAGTGATAAGATAGATGATATATCTAATGATAATATTGCAGCCCATATGCATGGAGGGGATATAGTTGGTGGTAGAGTTTCCAAAATATTTCCAGGTGTTGGTGGATTGCTTGTGCAAATCGGTCCTAATTTATATGGCAGGGTTCATTTTACTGAACTCAAAGACTTATGGGTGTCTGACCCATTGTCTGGATATCACGAAGGCCAGTTTGTCAAATGCAAGGTCCTTGAAATCAGTCGCTCAGTCAAGGGCACTCTTCATGTTGATCTGTCTTTGCGCTTATCTCTAGATGGCATGCGCAGTAATAATTCTTCAGACCTGTCCAATGATGTGTAAGTCGTTTAGCCTTAGATATTTTATTGAAGCTTTGCAAAAAAAAAATCATGCTTATTATTTGGAACTGTTATGTTCATATAACACTGAGCCCCTTTCGTGGTTCGCATGAAATTGATTTCTTGCCCTATAAATTATTCATCTGGATGGTAATTCAATGTATGGTAAACATGGCAATAAAAGTTTCTTTAGTTGTAGGATTTATTGTCGTTAGTATCATGATGCTATACGGAATTTTGTGATAGTTTATTGTTCTATGTGTGTTAGGCCCCATCAATACATGGAAATTTTTGCGGACTATGTTTCATTGGTTCTCTCAGTATTAAGCTTTAAAAAAAATAATAAATAAAAATAATAGATTTATGGAGTCTGTTTTATATTTTTTAAGCTTGTCTTCCATGAATTTAATGACAACATAGTGGATTGTTAGAAAGCTTAAATTAGATTCTTTTCAAAAACATTTAATCCTGGGAGCTTTTTATGCAATGTTTTTATAATCTGATTCCAGTCAGTAAACATTAGGTTTTCCTCAGCCAATTACTGGCATTGAATTATTTACCTTATCCCTTACTCCTGTTGGGATATGCAGGCATTAAATAGGATGTATTCCATCTAGATTGAAAAATAGGACAATTATCATTTATAAGCAATTGATTTCCAATTCGGAAAAGTTCTGCGATGCCTACTCTACTTCTAATAGAATCTTTTTCTTCCATGATTGTTAGTTATCCTGGTTTTGTGCCTTTTAAGCAATTTTTACGGCAGTGGAATATCTTCTCTTGCAAAAGTTGAAGATTGAATTTCCAAATTATCTTGTTATAGACAGAATTACCCTACTTGTTACTCCGAGTATGTATCACTGATTATTTGATCCAAGATGAACCTCTAAGATTCTGTATTCAATTACAACGTGAATGAATATTGAGGCCTCATTTATATGTAATCTCAAATTTGTTTCAGGATAGAAGTAATCTCCTTTTTTATGGTTGGTTTACAAAATATTTGTATTTTATTCAATGAATCAAGAATTATTTATGGCTTGCATTTACAGGGATACTGCTGGCAAGCATTTGGAAAAGCTTGAGGATCTTTATCCGAATATGGTTGTACAGGTATAACAAAATTTCCTTTATATATGTTCTTCATTTTAATCTGGTCTTTACCTACTAATTCCAAATGATGGACAGTACCCTAGTAGCATCTCTTCCTAGAGTATTGGCTGCAGGAAGAATAACTAATTGTCCAATTAAAATTTAATTCACTCTGTAAACAGTAAACCATTTTATTTATGTGTACTTTAAACAGTTTCATTCTTTCAATTGATAGAAAGCTTCTATAACATATGCTTATTATTTTTTTTTCTATTTTTTTTTACAAGTGATCTTTAGATGAAAGTTATGCATTATGTATAGTAAATGTTATAGCTTGAAGCATTGTTTGCAAATAATACGTTGCAGCAACCACTTTTTGCAGTAGGCATTTCTGTGATGATGATCGATGTAGCATTTATTTATACTGAAAACTTTTTGCAGTAGGCATTTCTGTGATGATGATTGATGTAGCATTAATTTTTACTGAAAAGGAACATCTTCACAAGATGATGGATAATTGTCTTCATATTTATTCTTTTCCTCATTATCAAAAAATTTATGCTTTTCCTCGTTGTCAAAAAAAAGAAGGGGAATCAGTCAAAAGACTTGAGGTATGGTATGTAAATCGTTTCCCCACATTAGATATTGATTTGTTGTGAATTTTTCATCCAAAGGATATTTAGCATGCTTTCACTCATCCTATTTTCATATTTTTTCATTCCAAGGAATATAAATGTTTCGACATTTATTCATCTTTTTTAATTGGGTGGCTGTGAATGATTTCCCTTGTACTTCCGGTGCTAATATATGTCGGTTCTGACAGGGTTATGTTAAGAATGTGACATCCAAAGGGTGTTTTATTTTGCTCTCACGGAAGCTTGATGCAAAAGTCCTCCTTTCAAATCTGTCAGATGGATACGTGGAAAGTCCAGAAAAAGAATTTCCCATTGGAAAACTTGTGGCTGGCAGGTAATTTTTTTTTAATTTGTATCCTTTATGATCCCTAATGGTCAATGAAGTGATTAGTCTTTGTTATACAGTGCGACATACTAAGAAATTTAAGTACAGGGTGTTATCTGTGGAGCCTTTGTCAAAGCGTGTTGAACTTACCTTGAAGACATCTAATTCTAGGACTGCTTCACAATCCGAAGTCAATGATTTAAGTAATCTACATGTTGGAGACATTGTTTCTGGGCGAATCAAGCGGGTGGAATCATATGGCTTGTTCATCATAATTGACAACACAAACTTGGTAAGGAACAAGTAATAATGCATGGTTATTCCAATGATTTTTTTTAAAATTGTACTATTCTTTGACGCCTTTTTGGGGACAGCATCACCTAGTATAACCGTTATTTTGTTGTCATGCATGGTGCAAATTTTCCTTTAATTTCTTTCTTTCTT
>SKCR01048294.1:0-39271 GCA_019454045.1 Zanthoxylum bungeanum | reverse complement strand
TTTAGGCTTTTTATATTTTATATTTTAGAAAAATAATACTTAAAAAAGAAAAAAATTAGAAAAATAAATGTTTTTAGTGTTATTTTTGAATTGGGCATTAAAATTATAGTTATAAATAAATGTATGTTTTTATAATTAAAAATAAATATATTTAATTTTAATTATAATAAAAAATATTATTTACCCGAATCCACCCAAACACTCTTACACGGCCGGGCCCGAACCCATTTTCTACCCGTCTATTTAAGTTTCCAAAACACAGTCGAAAGTAGTTACAATGGCAGCCCAAATCCTTAAGCACGTCCTCTTCTCAACTCCAAAGCCCAAACCAAAACCCCACTTACTTTCCCAATTTTCCACATCATCTCCGCCGTCTGATCAACCCAGCAACCCAATCTCCACCGTCGTTTCACTCCTCACCCACCACCGCTCCAAATCACGCTGGAACCACCTCCGCTCCCTCTTCCCCTCCGGTTTAACCCCTTCCCAGTTTTCCCAAATTGCCCTCGGCCTTAAAAACAATCCCCATCTTGTCCTCCGCTTCTTCTCCTTCACACAACAAAGGTTTCTTTGCAAACACACCCTCAGTTCCTATGCTACAGCGATTCACATCCTCTCTCGGGGCAGGCTCGTTGGCCCGGCCCGAGATATCATCCGGGTCGCCATTAGATCACCTGAAAACGAACCAAAATTGAAACTTTTTGAAGTTCTTGTGAAAACTTACAGGGAGTGTGGCTCAGCTCCTTTTGTGTTTGATTTGTTGATTAAGTGTTGCTTGGAAGTGAAAAACATTGAAAAGATTGAAACTTGTGTTGATATTGTTAGAATGTTAATGTCTCGTGGGCTTAGTGTTAAAGTCAGTACTTGTAATGCTTTGATTTGGGAGGTTTCTAGGGGTAAAGGAGTAAATTCAGGGTATGGGATTTATAGGGAGGTTTTTGGGTTAGATAGTGATGGGTTTGAAGGAAATGGTAAAGAAATGAAAGGGGTTGTTAGAGTTAGACCTAATGTGCATACATTCAATGCTTTGATGGTGTGTTTTTATAGAGAAGGTGCGTTTGAGAAAGTGGAGGATTTATGGATTGAAATGGCGAGATTGGGATGTGAACCTGATTGTTATAGTTATAGTGTTTTGATGTCTGTGTTTTGTGACGAAGGGATGATGAGAGAAGCTGAGAAGTTATGGGAAGAAATGAGGGATAAGAATGTAGGGCATGATGTTGTGGCTTACAACACTATTATTGGTGGATTTTGCGCGATTGGAGAGATGGTGAGGGCTGAGGAGTTCTTTAGGGAGATGGGGTTGAATGGGGTTGAGGGTAGTTGTGCTACTTTTGAGCATCTTGTTAGTGGATATTGTCGAGTTGGGGATGTTGACTCGGCAATTTTAGTGTATAAGGATATGTGTAGCAAAGATTTTAGGTCGGAGGGTTCCACTATTGAGGTGTTGATCGGAGGGCTTTGTGATAAGAGGAGAGTTTTTGAAGCACTGGAGATATTAAAGGCTGGAGTTGAAAAGTTTGGTTTGTATCCAACAAAGAAAAGTTATATGTTCTTGATAAATGGGTTGTGTGAGGAGGGGAAGATGGAAGAAGCTTTGAAGGTTCAGGCAAAGATGATGGGGAAAGGATTTGAGCCAAGTTTGGAGATTTATAATGCTTTTATTGATGGATATATGAAAGAAGGAAATGTGGAAATGGCAAACATGCTGAGGAAGGAGTTGTTTGAAACTCAAATGATGCAGGGAGATAGTTAGATTTTTATTTTTTTAAAGAGTATGAATGAGCCAAACCCCGTAAGTCATGACAGCATCCAGTCACCGCCTATTATGAGGTGGAATGGCTTGTTTCTGTCTTGATTATAGCTGAATTATTTTGTGCTTCTGCTGCAACTTCAATATCTAATTAATATTATTTACCGACTGTTTCCTGTGAATATGTAGGTGCTTGTTTTGTATAGGGGAATTCTGGTCTGGTGTTCGAGGTGAATTGAAGTGAGCCTTGATATTATCAAGGTATAGTACTCGCTAATGACTTTTTTAGCACATTGCTTATTGTGACTATAGAAACATAAATGTTCTAAAGGTAGACTTGACTGCAAAATTATCTAGATTAATGTTGTAAAAATATGAGATATGAATCCAAGAAAACTGGTATCAATACAAATTTAGTTTGCTATACAGAAGAACCTACATCTTTCCATATGAAGCTAGAAGAAAAGAGTCTATTTAAAATCAATTATTAAAGGGATATGTGCAAATTAGCTATCTGTAGATTGCTCATCTAATTTGAGTACATGACAAGAATTGTGTGCATTTGAAGTTTTTTTTTTGGGTGCTTTCTGGTCTTGAATAAGAGACATATTTACTAAGCTTAATGAGATAACGATTCAGAATAAAGTACAATGGCGTTAAATGACCCATGTAGCCGACCGACCCCACCTAGTGGGAAAAAGCTTTTGTTTAGTTTGGTTTGTTTTGTTTAGGTTAATGTCTTGAATCACCCTAGAGTTGACTGTATTTTAGCTGGGTGATGACTACCACACTAGTTGCTTCCTTCTGATTGTTTGGTATTCTTGAACTTAGTATTCAGGTATTTTAGTTTAAGATTGAAAATGATTTCATTTATTGCTATCCAAATTAGCAAAGGTTGATTGGGTTTCTAGTATACGCTCTTATTTTCTTGAATGGAAGATACATGAATAAGAAAGAGTCCTGTTTTCGATTCGCACTAAATGTATTCTTTATAGATTTTGTTCAGGATTGCTCTGGGACAGCTATAAAATGCTCATTGGCCGTCCACATGAGATATTTTCTTGAATGCATTGCAATGGAGGAAATCAAATCTTCTTCTACTTGAGACTGCAGAGTAGAAATAAGTAACTGGGGGAAAAAGATCAGCTGACAGGAAGCAGAAGGTGAATATTTTTCTCCTGGTCATGTTGTTTATTATGTAACATTTTATTTATATCCTCATATGGGTTATACTAATGCTAAATTCAATGTTAAGACGGGAGATTCTTTTGTTAAATAAAATAAAAATCAATTAAGGTACTAAATTGACGGTGTAATCAATTAAGCTTAAGAGTGTGTTTGGTATTGAAAACATGCAAGGATTGTATTAAATCGTCACTAATACAAATTGTTTGGTAAACTCACTCTAAAAGTGATTGTGTTTCGGGCACAAATGTTTATAACGACAAAAAAATTGATAAGAAATAGGCTAATTCGAGGAAACCTATACCTCCTAAATATAACTTTAAAGTTGCAAAACAAAACAATACCCAAGACACTTGTTCTTGTGAATAACATCAAGCTTTAAATAAAACAAGTAGCAAGGTACCAATCTTCTTGGCCAGTATCTACATTTATTGAGAACAAATTAAATATTGCTTTTGGCCAGAAACATTTACAATTTTGTAACTATGTATGATGATTATCATCTCTTTAGGAAAACCTAATGCTACAGATTTTACAAATTTCAGATGTAGAAAAATCATATGTTTACTAACAACAATATTCTGCAGATTGTGATTGACTTAGTTAAGTAATAATAACTTCTTGATGACTAAATTAAAAAAAAATAATAATACACTCACTCTAATCCCTTGTGTTTTGTCATATAGTGAATTAAAGTTTATGTTTCTCTTTCTTTTAATTTGATCATCATTTTATTAAAATGAGGAGTCCCTCGTTAGAAGGAAACTACCTGGCTGAAAATCTTACAAAGATGGTAGCAGCCATAGATTGAAAAGCGAAGAAGCCATGGAAAGAAACCAAGTCAAGAAAGCCATAGCTGCTGATATTTGATATCTACTGCAAAACTTTGGAGGGCAATAAGAATCATCTGTGTGGAGAAGAAGATCAACAACACTTGCCGTTGAGCATGCTGCTGCCAGTGTAAGAATTGACAAGATCTGTTGTCAAAAAGTTATAAATTCATTACATTTTAGTGGCCATTGCTTGAATTCTATATTATTCAGTTGTGAATGAATTAAAAAATGGTGCTTACCCAATCTCCTGCAACAATTATCAGCAGAATGCCGGGTTGGCGAAGGGGGCATTTGACAAAAACTGAGTATCCATCCACAATTGCCAGAGTGAAACTCCAGGGAATTACTAAACCCATTATTGTAACCAAGAAGCTGAAAGTTAAAAATGTTCAATGAAAAAAAAAAAAATTTTGGAGTCAAGTTTAAAAGGGAAAAAATCCAAAAAAGGATCAAACCACATGACAGACAAATATTATCTCAAATTGATGGCCTGTAAAGACCTATCAATATGACACTATCCGGACACTATAGGCTATGAAAATGAACTACCCAGATTCAAGAAGACATTAAGAGACTTAATGGAAATATGAAATGATTCTTATGGTAACCATCCAGCATCAAACTTTTTCATGATGAAGTGAATTCATATGGGATATTGCTCCAAGTTTCTGAAACGCTTCTTGGAGAAGCAATAAAAACAGATTCTTATTCCAAATAAAATTTTATTTAGCAGCAACAAAACATAAGCAATTATCTTGTAACCCTTCAAAAACTAGAATCAATCATTGAAAAAAGTCTTAAATAGTTTGATTCAATAAAAAATTCAACAACCACATGATTTTGTTACCTCATGCTACACATTTCCAAAACCAAAAATGACAGTGAAACTAAATAATCATCCAAAAAAAAAATCAGCAACCATCAACATGTGAATTAAAGATTCAGACATGAAAGAAGAGAAGAGATTGAAAAGATTTACCAGAAAGAAGTGTAGCTGTAAAACTCAACACCTAAAGACATAAAGAGAAGAGAAGCAGAAGAGAAAATGGTCTGTCCCAATCTCAATGATAAACTTGCACTGGTTCCAATAGAGCCAGGCACTTCATTATCTGTGGCCATCTTGCATCAAATCTCTAGTTTCTTTATTATTTCTCCTTCTTCTTCTTCTGCTTCTGCTTCTTCTTCCTCTCTCTCTCTGTTTGAAGCTCATGATCCTATCATAGCCACCACACCACAGCTACAAAACTTGTTATCTAAATCAACCCAAATGCTACAAATTAATCTATTACCAATATGAGCTTTCAGTATCCAAGATTTTCTTGCAAAAATTCTTGATCATTTTTTGTTTTGCAAAAGAGAGAGAGTTGGTTGGTGCAAGTGTGATGCAAAACCGGCTAGTTTTGAGGTGAGAGTTTGAACTTGTTTATTGCTTTGATTGAACAATATTGACACTACCAATAAATTTATTATTAACAAGGCATAGTCTTAAAGGTCTATGATTGATGCGGCTGGGATTGAGGAGATTTTGGAATTTTGCATTTACTTTTTGATATTTTCAATTGCTATTTTTTTGTAACTGGAAAGTGATATTTCTTATAAATAGTTATTGAATAATAATTTATAAATGATTAATAAAACGTGTCAGAAATTTTTTTTAAAAAAAAAAAAAAAAAAAAACTTAACACAATTCAGTACTTCATGCAATTTCATTTTTAATTGGCAGCAGCCACCAATTAGGATATATATAATTTTATTTTTCAATTTTTTAAAATCCAATTTTTGGCTGCTGAAATTTTCCATGTGGTTCATGAGGTAAATAGAAGTGGTAATAAATTTTAGAGACAGAAATTTAACAAACCCCTTTATTCCAAATGTTATGGTTGGTGAGAAAATGGGAAGCATCATGAATTGGGAGAAAAAGGGTCGCTTTTTTTTTTTGTTTTGTTTGTTTTGTTTTGTTTGTTTTTTTTTTTTTAATGTCAAAGCATAATTGTATGGCTAATAATAATAAAGAAACTTAAATCTTAGTCAAATTAATGTAAAAGTAATCAGAAGAAGAAGGTGAGCCAATGCTTCAAAGAAAGGTTATCAATCTGCCACGTGTCTTTCCTTAATAGGCCTTCCCTTTTAGTGGGAAATTGGTATTTACAATAGTGGTGAACGAATCTTTGTTAAGAATTTGTTATAAATTATATCGTACCAAATAGATAAGACTCCCGCAATAAACGAGTTTGAGGAAGGTCCTAAAGTATGTAACATTATCTTTATTTTTCATAAAGAGAATGGTTCCAGGATTAGAAGAATGATAATGCTGCATGAAACCTAAAACATAACCACCAAGAATGTGTTTTTCTCTATCAGCAACAACATATTTCAACGAATGGAAATGTATTTCTCGTAAGAGTATGAGACAGTTGGGGGTTTTATGAATTCCGATTAAGCCTGAAACTGGAAGAGATGGTTTGGCGGCACGGTGGTTTCCAACGATTCCAAAAAAAAAAAAAAACATATTTCAATTTGAAACTTCCAACTAAAACAAGTGAAATAATTTCATAATTCAATGTTCATCTGATCCTTTTCAACTGAAATTTCTACAGCTATCACAATCAAAATAATTTCATAATAAAGTGGAAAGAGAGACCCTACAAGCTAGAGTAAGAACAGAGTAAGGGTAAGCAGAAGATTGTGAACCAAATGCATGTGATGTGTTTTATAAGCAGGGAGCTGAAGCACTAACAATATTCAATGCCCAGCTAATTGTTAATAAATTTAGCTCATAGGTTTGGACCAAATTCTAATGTGTACATCAACACTCTAGAAACCGTGTTATAAACAAATATGTACTATTTTTCTTCATAAATATATCATCAAAAGCTGGAAAATACATCAACTCATCTCACGTATACTACGAAAAGAACCAGGCGAAAATTTAACAGAGAATTTCAGGCCAAATCATCATTCATTGAATATATTCATATAAAAGAAAATATAAAATGCAACTAAGTTCATAAACAAGGCAAACAGAATATCCAACCCTCACCCTCTGTTATGAATGAAGAAAATGGATATGGATTATTCTGAGATTTAAACTTGCTCCCAAAGAATTAGACAGGGGACCGTACATACCTCCAGCATGTGAGAAAACATGACAGAATGTATAATCATAATGGAGAAATTAATTAGTCGATACTACTAGCAAAAGTAAATTCAACAAGAATAATAATCTTACAGTTATGAATTATAGGAAGGTACCCCAAGTTCAAAAATGAATAAAAAGTTACAGGTATGTTACCCGGAGCAAATTCAGGGCATACATAAAATGAAGACAAGGCTTCTACACAGCATGGTAATTTCTCTCATCTTACACCGGCTGCACCACCAAAGAGAGATAGAGAAACATCACCTGATGAGATAAATCAAAATTGTTCGACCAAGTTAACAACATCAAAACTACACAAGCAATACACACACACACATTTCAACATAAATCTACACATCAAAATGTAATAATTGATATAAACCATTCCAATAGTAAATACTTAAAATATGGATATATGTGTGTGTGTGTGTGTGTGTATAACATAAATCTAAACATCAAAATCTAGTCATTGATTTAAACCAATTCAATAGTAAATACTTAAAGTCGAAATATCATTTAATGTTTTGATGATGCCTAGATTTTTGACACACACAAGACAAGAAAAACACAGACTCTCATACACTGTATTTTGTCTTTTAGCGCATTGCAGTTCGTTTTTTGTCTTTTAGTTTGGTCCGCATGTTAATAACACGTGAACATCCGTATGAAAGAAAAGAACATTTTGATGAAATAATGATAATTGATGTTGACAAACTAAAAATTTCACTGATAGGGCACAACATTTCACATTCACAGATTACTGCTTATATGCACAGCTAATTGTTGAGCCACCATCTTGGGCAGTCTGTTTCCTGAACATTGGATCCAGATCACAAGACATCCAAAAAAATGTTATTTAAGAAGATATATGCCAGTAAGGAAAGGCCCAAATCATGAAGGTCAAATTATTTTAAGTGATATAAGTGAGGTATACATCACAAGTTTGTAAAGATTACGAGTTACGTGCCCAACTTTGAGGGCACGTAACGGGTTTTTGTAAAATACTTCAAGGGATTCTAAATCTCCTAGTAGGGTGATTCGAAGTACCTTGGACCTCCCTAGAAAAACGTAAGCTGTAACCTAAAGATCTCTTTGATGCTTTATTTTATTGATATGAATGTTTTAAATAAAAAATACAAGATAAGGGATAACTCTTAATAAGGATGACTATCCCTTTAACTTACTGAAGCCTAATCAAAGATATAATCTAAGAGATAAGTAAAGAAACATAACTGACAAAAATTTAAACAATAACTTTCATGCACTCCATCCTCTTCATATATCTCATGCATGCAAATTGATCATCATGCAATTTCTTCTTGCTATGGCTGCACATCAGTTGGGACGTAACATTAGGTTAGCCTAGCCTAGATCACTTCTATCTAGACCTAGCCACCAAAGCTACATTGCTTTTACTTGTTCCGTTTTCCCAAACAAAATAAAAATACACAACATCAAGATAAAATAACAATAAATTGACTAGGTGAACTTATGACATCAATAATGACTTGGAAAATCAAAAGGCATCAAAGCATATGAATTCTCCTTATAATGAGCAAAGATCAAAGTTGATAATCAGACCATAAAATATTAAAGCTACAACAATTTGAACTACTAGCCAGGACTTTCCCAGAAGGCAAACATGATAAATTTCTAACAATACTGACAACGGAAACATTCATGACACTCATCCAGCAAGCTACTTCCATTGTAGTCTATTAGTATTGTTAGAATATCTAAGATATGATTGTGTAATCTCTAAGATACGATTAAACAATCATTTTAATGATTAGTAATTTAGTACATTTAGTTTCCATATTTAACTTAAAACTTAATGTAATGTGTGTATAAAACCATATGTAACTTGATGAAATACCTAAATCTTATTTATGAATGATTAGAATTATAATTAGGGATGACAAAAATCGCCGCCGAGGTGGAGGCTCGCGGGGGCCCGATATGTTAGGATCGGGTACATGATAATTTTTTATACTCGTCGATTGCACGGGTCAGATACAGATATTGGCATTCCCATATTAATAAAAGTAAAATCCATATGTGAACGGGGGTCACACGGAACCCAATACATTAGAATCTAGTAAGGATAAAATTTTCATTTGTTGAATGGACCGGATACACATATCGGCATCCTCGTTATCATATCTGACTCATTGCCATTCCTAATTACAAAAGATATGCCTTTAAATAAGCAATACATCAAGTTAAATATAGTAATATGGAATGATTATGTAATCATATTTAAAAGATTACACAATCATATCTTAGAGAATCTAATAATATCTTAAAGATTCTAATGCTCTCTCTTACACTGGAGTATACATATGATATGCACCAAGCTTGCTACAAACGAGATGTATGATATGTATGGTCCAACTTAGGAGTAAGAATCTCTAAGATATTATTAGAATCTCTAATATATGATTGTGTAATCTCTAAGATACGTTAAGCATTTGCATATTTAGTTTTCATATTTAATTTGATGTAATGCCTATATAAAGACAAATCTATTGTAATTCTAATAATTCAGAAATAAAGAATTCATCTTCATCTTGTTTCTTTACTTGGTAAGAGAGCTAGTGTATAAAAATACAGCCAGAGTTGCTGCCTCTTGGCGACGGCCCGTCATGGCGTCCGCCTCTGGCCTGTTTTATAGTTTTCCCGCGCCATTCCGCGTGAGGCTGTCGCCTCACGCATCCTCACGCCGAAGAGGCGCGACGCGGTGTGAGGCGGCAGCCTCACTCGCAGACCCTTTTTTGTTTTGCCTCCAAAACGTCGTCGTTTTGGGATATAATCAAAAAATAAAAATAACACAGAGAGATACAGATCAAAGCTCTCTCTCTCTATCTGTGGTTCGAAGCGCGCTCTCTCTCTATCTGTGGTTCGAAGCTCTTTCTTTCTCGGGTTTCAAGAAGCTCTCTGTCTCTCACGGAGGTAAGCTCACTCACGAAGCTTTCAATATTTTTTCTCTCGCGCGTCTTTCTCTCTCACGAAGCTCTCTCTCTGGTTTTCAGATTTGGTAGTCTCTCTGTCTCACGCTCGTCTCTCTCTCACGAAGGTAAACTCTCTCTGGAAATTGCTTTAAATCATTTATGTTTTAACTGTTTTGGAGCTATTGAACTAGGTTTTGATAGTTATCAGTTGTATTTTGAACATACTATGATGGATGGATAAATGATTGTGTTTTGGACTTGTTGATGCTTTTATTATGCTGATTGTATGATTAAAATATTGTTTCACGTTTGGATTGAGGCGCTCGCCTCGCCGCCTCGAGAAGGTTCGCCTTGCGCCCTAATGGCTGACCGTCTTGAGGCGTTATCCGTATTTTTGAACATTGATGAAAACTTTCAGTTGTTCGCACTTGCTCAAAAGAGTTCTAAAACCCTAGTTTAGTCGTTATCTCACCATCGATGGGTGAAAAACCACCTCCATCACCAAATTACTCCAAGTTTTCTGATTTGTCTTTCTACGCTTTCAGTCAAGTTCCATAACATGTGTTTGGTTCTCAAATCTTTGATACATTCTTGGCCAATTTTCCTTTCAACCATGAGAGTCAATCTACTAAGGTTTAAGAACTTTGAAACTCTCTCTCTGTAATCTTCTGTTATGGGTTCTTTGTCAGGCTTTTAGAATTTTAGGTTGGTTTTGGGATATTTATGTTATTTTCCAATCTAAAACCCTAAAAATTATAGTTATTTGCCCACATAAAGATCCACACGCCACTCTATTCAGGGTTTTCAAACATTGGGTGATTTGGGAATTTTTTTTAAATGTCTTGAGTTGATTTGGAATCGTTTCAATTTTTAGGGCATTTTTTGAATATTTCAAATTTACGTCCAGCGGCATTAAACCATCCAAGTTTTCGCACTAAGTTCCCATTGTGCATTCTCCAATGGTGTTATAACATTCAATTAACTTATTATGTGTCTCATACATCAAGAGTATTTGTTAATACAAAGAAAAATCGTTGAAAATTTTAAAAAAAAAATGATAATAATACAAATATTGATAATACAAATTAATGTGCTCGTCGAAATTTAAAGCTTTCTCCAAAAGCTATCTTAATTTATTAAAAAAATGTTATACAACTTGATTCAGGTTGCGTCAGTCAATTCGAATAGGGTTTGCCTGAGCCTGAGCATGAGGCACGCGATTTGACAAGTATGCCTCGAACATGATTCATTCATCTTATAATCCACTAATAGACCACCACGCATTATATTCTCACGCACAAACCATGCATCACACAACATAAGTTCAATTCTAATGCAACACACAAATCTTTTCAAAAGTAAGAAAAACCACCTACATAAATCAACTTAAATAATAAAACAAACAAAAGGAAAAAGAATGAAAAAAATCAATCAATTACTGACTGAAATTAAATTAGAAATACCTAAAGAGAGATCTAAAATTCTAGCTTGAGCTCCTCTTTTTCACCGGAGAGATAGTGAAGAATGTACGGCGTGACGCGAATCACCACGACCCAGGTCCCGAACATGGCCACATGGCTTTTTAGCTGCTTCAAGGCCGCCGCCTTGTCTGGTTTCTGCATAAACATTCCTGGAAACATCCTTTATCCTTCGGAGTTTCTGGCTTCGGCTTAAACCCTTGATTTTTTTTTTCCACTCTTTTGTTCAGACTCCAAGATTAGGGTTTTGGGTATTAGTCTTTTCAGGGCGTCACTGTGGCGCGTGCGCGGTATTTTCTACCGTCTTTGTGGGGTTTCACACGTGTGTAGTGACTGAGGTTCAGTTTTGTGAAATATCACATAGTTCCCTCGCCTTTCATTAATATTCCTTCTTGAGAAATGCTATCAAGTATCAACAACTTCACAACTCAATAAAATTATTTTTGTTATAATATAAAAGAGAAATAGAAAAAAAGAGTAGCTTGTAAAACTGTATGTTTTACTTATTAATTCTGAATTATAAATTACAAGAGATATTCTCTATTTATAAGGAGAGATTAGGTTATGATTGTTATTCTTAAGCAATGTGTGATAAACTAAACTTGTAAATATTAAAGTGAGAGATCACATTATTTACAACACTCTCCTTTGGGACCTATCACTTTAATTTTACAATAATTATCCAACCAAACATTGTCTCATTAAAACCTTGCTAGTAAAACTATGTGGGACAAAACCTGAACAAAGGAAAAAGAGTACAATGTGCTTTTATCTAACTGTAACTCATCATGTCAATAAATAGGCTCTCATTGATAAAATGCTCACTCTCAAAAGATATCATTAGGATAATTTACTCAGTTGACGCATTCCGTATAAGCTTCTCAAAAAGTGGGTGTCGGTAAAGTTTTCATAAATAAATATGTAAAGTTATCAGTGGAATGTATTTGCTTGATATCAACTTGCTTGCTCTGCTGGAACTCATGAGTGTAGAAGACCGTTGGTGAGATGTGCTTGGTTATGTCTCCCTTGATGTACCCTCATCTAATTTGTGCAATACAAAAAACATCATCTTCATATATCACTGTTGGAATATTTGTAGCGGAGTTCAAGTTGCATGTGCTCTGAATGTGATGCATAAGTGACCTTAGCAATATGCATTCTCTATTTTCATGTTTGTGAACTTGTCTTATGAGAGTCAGAGAGATATCCTATATCAGTATAACCAACTAGACTTGGATTTTGTGTTAGCTTACTTGAATAAAATAATTCAAAGTCTTTTGACCCATGAAGATAACATAAAATATGTTTGAAGCCATTCCAATGTCATCGAGTTGGTGTGGAGATAAATCTTGTCAATAAATTTACTGAGAATGTAATATCTAGTCTGATGTATTGAGTTAAATAATAAGGCACCAATTGCGCTAATATATGATACTTCTGTACCAAATATCTCTTCATTATCTTCTTTAGGACATAATATATCATTTTTAGGATCAAGAGACCAGAAAATCATTGGGTTAGCTTTATCCATTTTAGAATATTTCAAAAATAAATCAATTTAATTTAACCGTTGGATAAAGATATATTTAGATTTGTACTCAGTCTGTAGCCCGAGACAGTACCTAATTTCCCCAATATTTCAAAATCTCTTTTCAAATATTCAGCAATTTTTTAGAAGCTCTTCAAGAGTCTCAATTAAGTTCATGTAATTGACATATACTGTTATAATAGTAAATTCAGATTCAGACATTCTAATGAATACGCATGGGTAGATAGGATCATTTATGTATCATTTCTTCATCAAATATACACTCAGACGATTGTATCACATGCATTCGAATTATTTTAATCTGTATAAAGATTGTTGTAACTTGATTGAACACAATTTACGATCCTGCTTCATGCATTTTCATTCATTTGGAATTTTAATGTAATTATCAGTGTCAAATGACCTAAATATTCATGCATTTATCAAGTTTTTTAGATGCTACCAAACGTATTAGAAGTTGAAACATAATAGTATTCATCACATGAGAATACCTTTATAGTAAATATTAGGTCTCTACAGGAAACCACGCACGCGCTTTATATGTAATTATCTCATTATATTTATTACGTTTCTTTATGAATACACATTTATATCAAATAGATTTGACATCTTCAGGTATTTGGACTACATGCCCAAATACTTGACGTTTGGCTAAAGAAATCAATTTCGCTTGAATTGCTTTCTTCCATTGAAGCCAATCATGTATTTCTATACATTCATCGTAGTTTGAAGCACAAAACATTTGTAATTTCAGTAGTTATTGTGAACACAAAAATTATCGGTGACTAATTCATTACGATCCCACATTTCTTTTGTATAAATATAGTTTGTAAACTTTTTATTTTTAGAAGCTTTTGTCTCTTCATGGACTTATGTCTCTTCAGGGACTTGGGTCTCTTTAGGGATCACTATTTCTTCTGGAACTATTGATTATGAGAATGTGAGTGTATTTATAGCTCGAGCATTATTTGTAACAAGATTATGATCTCTTATTTTCCTCTTGAAGGGAACAATATATTTTGAACCAAGTGGTATGTCACGTTTCTGATGTGTAACAAATAATCCATTAGCTACTTTTACACTAGATTATTCAATACGAATAATCACTCGGGCTGGTGTATTAACAACTATTATACGTGACTTGGTTACTTTTGATGTCTTTATAAATACATCACGTAACTGATTTGTAATTTTTTGCAAATGAACTATCATTCACACTTCATTTTCACATTGATTGGTGCGAGAATCTAAATGAGACATAGTAAACAAATTCTAAGAAAGTGTGTGCCTTACTTCAGAAGGCTTCATTTCTTTTCAAGAGAAGAACTTTGTCTCATTAAAATAGAAATTTTTAAAAAGATAATCTGTTAGATGTTTCCATTGCTAACAAGATTCTTCAGTTAGATCGGTAGTGTTGCGGTTTTCTTAAGGCACAGTGGAAGAGCGTGGTTCGGGTGAAATCGTAACTTAATTTTTTTAAACTTACCGAATAAATTATTCAATATCCCATATGAATAATTCATTCACATTTCATCTAAACATATTTATTCGATATCAAATAACGACATAAATAATCTAGAAACACTACAAAACTTTTACGAAAATATTTTTCCATAAAATAACATAAAATACGTTTTTGTCCGAACCGACCAACTAATACACACGGGGGCTGCCCAGGTCAGCCCCAATAGTACTTGGAAGTTTATAGGCTGCCCGAACAGTGACCAATTCACTGTTTGGACAACGAACACCTGGTAAGCCCGAAACTCACCCAGTAACGCCTTTTTTCACCGTTTTCGCATAATTTCAATCCGAAATAATTTTCGGCAATTATTCTAATGCCTAATACACATCCAATACATTAAAATAACATATTTTTCATCACTAAAATTCTAGAATTTCCAGATCTGATAAGGGTGTAAAAAATATCATTTTTCATGCTTTAAATCCATTTTTCTCAACATTAATCATATTAAAATTTACACTAATCAAAGCCACCACCATTGAAGAACTCGAGAACAATTCTAGGAGTTACAAGAGTAGTCATAACACTCTAGAATGGTAACAAGTCATCAAATGACAAAATTGAACTAATATTACACTAATATTACTCAATCTTACTTCGCACATGTATCTAGCCTCCAAATCCATCCTCCAAATCAAAAAGGCCAAAAATCTAAGAAAGAAAGAACCCTAGAACTATTCTAGATACTCAAGAATAAGAACCAAACTTTCTAAGCTTAATAATATTAAAGATTACCTCAAAATCTCCTAACTTCCTTAAGCTTTCTTCTTGATTTCATCACTTTCTTTCAAGTTTCTTCAAGGAAATATTTTGGGAGCTTTCTATGGAGATGAATTTCAACCAAGGCTTCTAATGAAAGTGAAAATAAAATTTTTCACTTTATATAAGAGGGCTAGGACAAAATTTAGGGCAAAATGGTCATTTAAATTTCATTTAATCATAATTAAAGAATTAAAATTCAATTTGAATTCTTCAAGCTTAAAAAAAACATGCCACTTGTAACCAAACATAATAAAACATATGTAATAATAATTATTACAAATGAATTATTTAATCTAATTAAACATAAAGTTAAAGTAGACAAATTCAAATTGAATACTTCGACCTTAAAGTTTAATATTATTAGTAACCAATAATAATTAGTAACCAATAATAATTAGACATATTTCATAACAATTATGAAATATAGATATTAATTTTATTTACACTAAATAACAAAATAAAAATATCAATGGCATGTGTCAAAAACTCATTTGACAATTAATTAATATGTATCAAATCAAATTTGGTATCAAATATAAATACATATTAATTATTAATTGACAAAAATCCCATAATGCATGTATTTTCGTTTAACTGTTTAAACGATTCGAATTAACTCATTTAATCCGGTAAAGTATTATGAATAATCTGTCTTATTCATAATGTGTTGCCCAAGTGCTCAGCGAGTACACTTCATATTGTGAGACTTTCTAAGTTTAGATTTATCCGTCACATAATCAAAATTTGTGTCCATAATTCACCCACTCGTAAATTATGATGACCACGGATAATCTCGCTAAACTATACAAGTCGAGGTCATTGCATCATATAATCCCTCAGTCACAAGCTATCAATATTATACCGGGGATATAGATAGGAACGTCAAATCCCTAAAGTATAATACAGTCGACTTTCAAATTTACGACCTTTAAATAATACTCGGAACTCACTTCTGAAGTATACCACGACCATGAATTTACTAGATCACAAACACGTAAAAGATACTTATGCCCTCTACACAAGACTGGCGAATTCTATCTGATACTCACAGGATATCATGAGCATCAATCCACATCCAACGAGCAGGTGAAGGTCTGATCTAAACAGATCGGTGACGTGACTGCCATCAAAGTGTGGAGTATGTCTTATGTTGGGTTTCTACTATAGTCCCAAGATGAATCAAGCAATGAAAACATGTGAATACATCAAAGTAAAGTTGCGGAATACTCACTTTGATCGGCTTTTGGATGCGACGAAACACAAAAATCCTCCTTGAAGCTCTTGACCAAGGTACTTCTTTGGTCTCCATGGAATTCGACCAAGCTCCATTTGTAGATCTCCAAGCTCCAAGATTTATAAATGGATTCCATGCTCATAAATGGGTTTCCCTATCACCTTTGTATGACCCCTTTGGTGTGCTAGCACTTGGAAAATTTTCCACAAAATTTCCCTTAGTCTTCTTGATGCTCTCAGCATTTGAAAGAAAAAGAGAGAAAAATTTGGCCCTTGGCCGTGAGTTGAGAGAGAGAGAGAGGGAGAAGATGAAGTGTGTGTTTTGTGTTTGATTTCAAAAATCAAATACATATCTCATTTTCCAAAAATTGTACAAGGCATTAAAGCCTTCCAACAACTCCCATCAATCATAAGTGACAAACATCTCATCACTCAAAGTTGATGTGACTTGCATCAGTTGAATGACTAATGATGTGAAGCGTGATGTGACTTGTGGGCCCCACTCGATTCGAAATGCGAGTGGGCCCGTAAACACTCTCGGGCTCGGGTTCGCTAATTCCGAATTAACGAATTTTCCGTTGCGACGTAATTAAATCAAATTTAATTAAATAATTATGTCTAGGAAAATTACTATTCACGTCGCTAGTAAATTAATTCTAAATTAACTCGTTCGCCCGAATTAAAATCTAATTTTAATCCCGCGTCGAAATCTAATTTCGTATAATATATCGAATATATTATTTTATTGATTAATTCCAAATTAATCGTTCTCTCTCTTTAAATAGTATTTTATCCCAGATAAAATATCTCTGTAATTAATCCCATATTAATTTTCTCTCTCTACTAATTAATCCCGGATTAATTATGTGCGAGTCATACGTCATCGGTGAATCTTCGGGAAGCGACCCATGAGATCCCCGTATATATTGGCAGTAAATCCGGTCGTCGGACTATCCGAACACGTACGTACCTAGTACTACATTTTTACCGTTTTACAAGACATGGTTGGCTTCTAGCAAAACACCTGCCTTCCCAATTCTCCAAAAAAATTCTTAAAGGAATATGTAATCTATATCAGACGTAGTATACATAGTATAGCGTATTGCAATCCAGTATCGGATGTCACATGCTAGGCCTGTGGCTGGAATTGTGTCTGCCCCGTACGAAGCACATGTCGGATCTCTGGTAACTAGTCTTTATAATCGGATAACTATGACCTTGTCATATTATCCCGATAGCTGCAGCATATAAGAGCACCAGTTCCGTATCCTACGTGATCATCATCTCCACTATGACTGGAGTGATACTTCCATCTTGACATCACACCTAATACACTACGATTCTCAATATACCCAGAAGAGGCGTACACAGAACCGGTTAAAGCCCTGGACGACCAAAACCAAAGTATATTGATTGTCGCAAGTATTATCGGTGCAAGTCTCAGGTTTAGACCAAATCCACCTACCCTGATTCGGACTCCCATAGACACACAGTCATACTACCAATGAGATTCCAAGGGGTCTATCCAGAGCGAAGCTGTTTCCGTACCATCGGTAAACACAACCTCCTATTACACTTGCATGAGTATCCAATACCCAAATATATGAGAACTATGTCGTTATGCTCCCATAACACGCACACGTGCAATACTAGTCTATTCCGCATTATCGATGTCCAATCTCGATAATACTCCGACTAGGGATGTTTTAATGATTAAACCTTCATGGATTGAT
Organism: Zanthoxylum bungeanum; assembly: GCA_019454045.1. Lineage (NCBI taxonomy): Eukaryota > Viridiplantae > Streptophyta > Magnoliopsida > Sapindales > Rutaceae > Zanthoxylum > Zanthoxylum bungeanum. Next base: position 21,130 of record SKCR01048294.1, on the reverse strand, counting down.
ACTGTCTCATATCTTATCAATCTGGAACTAATCATATGGACTTTTATCATTTATATATCCCGGTAATATAATTACAAATGATAAAAGAGCAATTTCCTTTGTCACATAGTTAATTTGTACAACAATACCATGTTCTGTACAAATAGTGATGCTATGGGTCATAATTGTCCAACAATCTCCCACTTGGCCTATAGCCAATCACTCAAGTGTCCTACACTTGAACTATGTACGGTTCACTCAAACTTCTGATGAGAAATAGCTTTCGTCAGCGGATATGCAAAGTTATCATCTTATGCGATTTATTCGATCATCACATCGCCACGATGTATGATCCGAACGAGTCAGATGAATAGTTGAAGTATATACTTGGATCGTTGATGAGACCATTAATTCTTTAGCATGTGCTGTAGCCTAGCTCAGCTGCTAACAAAACTACACCTAATCTGATTAGGATTATTATAGATCCAAATGGCTTCTATTGCTGCCTCAGCTGCAGCAATATTCCGCTTTTGTTGTTTATTCGGCAACATTATCTTGCTCGGAAGATTTCCAGCTCACTGTTCCGTTATTCAAACTATATAGTATCCTTTATTACGACTTATAGTCATTTTTATCGGTTAGGAAACTTGCAACAGTGAACCCAGTCACTTCAAGTTCTCCTTCTCCATAACTTAAGAAAGCATCCTTAGTTCATCTAAGATACTTAAAGATGTTCTTAACATCAATCCAGTGACTATCACTTGGATTGACCTGATTGTGACTCCATATGCTCAAAGCATATGAGACACCAGGTCGCGTACAATTATTTCAATGTACGAGTTCTCGGAGAGTGCCAAAAACTTTTAGATCTATCCCAGTAGATCCTTATTCCTAGAATAAAGGTTGTTTCTCCCAAGAATTCTACGAAGAATTTTCATGAAAGCCAAGCTTTCACCGATTGTATTATGGGAATATCATTTCCAAGAAATGATATATCATCATTATATAGGACAATCACTATCAGTGCGCTCCCACTAACCTCCTTATATACACAAGAATTATATTCATTTTTGAATTAAATCATACACCATTATGATTACATCAAAACGATATAGTTCCAAGAACTCAATTTTTCTTGTTTTGGTACAACAAAACCGTCAGGATGTTGTAAACATCCTCCAAAAGGTTTCCGTTTAAGGAAAGCGGTTTTGATGTTCAGCTGCCATATTTCATGAATGAAACATGCAGCATAAGCAAGCATTATCCAAATGGATTTAACAATGACAACAAGTAAAAGGTTTCGTCGGAATCGACACAATGTTGATAACGATACATTTTCGCTACAAGCCTAACTTAGTACGTTGTATGTTGCCATCCATGTAGGTCTTCCTTGAAGACTAATATAGTACCAATAGGCACAATGCCTTCCGGTACAACAACTAGTGTCTAAACTTGGTTGGTATACATGAAATCCATTTCGGATATCATGGCACTTTGCCATGATAGGGAGTCGATACCTTGTATCACTTCCTCAAACGTAGTCAGTTTTTATTCCTCAATAAGATTAACATCTTTATGAGGTGAGATCAGAAACCCATACCTCCCAGGTTGTTTTCTGACTCTCTCCGACTTGCGCGGTTCTTGTGTATTCGAAGATTATTGGTACAGTTTCATCCTTGATGAACTGTTTGTGTTCCGTTAAGGAATCCGTGCCTGAAATAGTATTACTCCGATTTTCATCGAGTTTTACTTTCCTCTCATTTACCACTGCATATCGGTATTCCTTTTAGGAAAACCGCATGGCGAGCAACAATTACATTGTTCTCTTGTGAGTTGTATAAGTACTATACTTTGGTTACCCTAGGATAACCTACAATTAGGCACTTATCCGATTTGGGTTCTAGTTTGGTATCATCCAAACATATGCCTAGCATTCCCAGATCTTCAGGAATGAGAAAACCCGGTTTCTTTCTTGTTCATATCTAATATGAAGTCTGTTAAACAGATTTTCATGGAACCTTATTCAAAATAAGTGTTGCACTGTAAAATGCGTGTCCCTAGAAGGAAAATGGTAGCTCAGATCGACTCATAATTAACCTTATCATGTCCAACAAAATTCGGTTTCTCCGTTTGGACACACCGCTCAAATTGAGGTGTTCCGGGAGGAGTCCATATTGAAAGAATACTATACTCTTTCAAGTAATTGATAACCTTATTGCTCAAGTATTTTCCATCACAGTCCAATCGTGATGTATTAATACTCTTGCCGATCTGTTTGTCTACTTCGTGTCGAAACTCTTTGAATTTATCAAAAGTTTCTGATTCGCGTTTCAAAAGAAACACATAACCATAACACGATGCCACATCCGTAAAGGTTACGAAGTATTAATATCCACCTTTAGCCTAGCTAGATATGGGTCCACTTACGTCATTATGAACGAGGGCTAACAGATCGGTGGCACTTGCACTTTTACTAAGTAAAAGGTATTTTAGGCACTTTGCCTAATAAAGTAGATTCGTAGACATCATTTGAATAGAATCAAATCCGTCCTAGTACCCACTCTTCGAAAGTGTGGATATACGAGTTTTGTTAATGTGTCCCAGACAACAATGCCGCTAACAAGTCTCAACTGATTAATTCAGTTTGAGCTATTTGTTTGTCATCTCATACGTTTGAGATTCATTTATATTCTAAATATAAATACTGTTATTCACATCTAATGTGCTTATCTCAATATCATCTTTATAAAATGAAATACTTTAGTGTTCTAGAATATAAAGGTATATCCGCAACGTATTATACTCTGATATATAGATAATGTTTCTAGTCAAACTAGTTACATTTTAACAGTTTCCTAATTTAAGTACACACCCGAAGGGTAGTTCCTAAACTTAGGTTTCTACGATTAAAACAGTGACTCTCATCCCATTTTCGATTCGCAGATTAATCTCAACTGAAGTCAGTATCCTGCTAATCAGCAGATTCCGCACATCAATACATATTTATGTACCACATCTAGTATCAAAAATCCAATTTTGAAACTAATAGTGAACATGTTTATGACAAACATACTTGAAGCCGGAGCCTTACCCCGCCTTCACTTCCTTCATGTCTGCCTTGTCCATACGACAGTCACGCTTCAGTGACCCCGTTTTCCACAGTTTAGGTCGACATCTTGGAATATGTCATTTGTCTTCCTAGAAGACTGTGATGATTTTGCCTTTGCCCCTTTTAGAAGCTCTGGCTCTTGCTTCCTTGAGCATAGCCAACAACTCTCCAAGAGTTTACTCTTGGTTCACAATGAACCTGCCCCAACTTTCGGGTAGAGACTATAAGATCAAATCTTTGGTAATCTCGGCCACGTAGGTAATGCCCAGCTAACCTAGCTGATCGATGTCAGCAATCATTTACGACACCTAGTGCTCGACAGATGTACCCTCTGACATACATGAGCTAAAGAGCTTCTTGTGCAATTTGTACTTCTAAGATCTAGGAATAGATCTATGCAAGATCTTAATTTCATCATCATGGTACAAGGATCTAATCCTTACTTTTGACAACGAATTAAAGTGTCATTGCGGTAAGCATAATGGATTGAGCACTAAAGTTATCATTACATGAATCTTCCAAAGATCATGTTTTACTATTTGCTCAACTCCGGGCTTAGGCCCAAGAGGTTGTTCTATCAAATAGAATAACTTCTCAGTTCCCAGTACTATCCTGAGGTTTTATTCCCAATCTGAAAATTAAAGCCGTTTAAAGACATTTTTAACCCAGGTTTATGTTTTAAACGCTAATCTTTCAGTTATCTTGATTGCTATAGTCTAACTATCCAATCAACGATTTCAGGTACTATTGAATATAATGATTACTATAGTCTAACTATATAATAAACTATAATTTAATTAGTTAAATTCAAATATATTGATTACTATAATCCAATTATATAATCAACTATAATTTGAAGTAGTTTGAATACAGTCCAACTGGTTAATTTAAAACAACGATAAAATATTAGTCAAACTAATATATTTTTATGTATTGACGAAAAATTGAAATGAGTGCGTTTTGGCAAGTATCTAAACGAAATTGCAAATTTAATACTTGCCTCCCACTATTTTTCGGCGAGCCTCTAACCCTATGTTGAGTACTCGGGACACCTTGTTTCCTAGTGAGCTAGGATCCCGTTAAATAACACACAACCTTGACTTTGGCCAACAAGCTGTATGATATTTAACTAGGTAGATCTCTAAGATCAATTGGATCTCATCCAATTCCTAGATCCAGTAGGTGGACATCCAAATCCGAAACATATATCTAATATATGCCAATATATCTAATATATTTTCCTAACCTTTTTCCTCTGAATCAACTAAGCATTGGCTTTTGCACAACAAACTTAATGATTCCAGTTAAGCGGGACCCATTGACTTTGGAAAGCTTCGAATCGATGTCGATGGACAAGAAGTGATCTTGACTTTGGCCAACAAATCACAACTTGGACAAGACATGCGATATGGAACAAAGCCTTCATGATTCAAACACATCCGCGATGGACAAAGGTCTTGACTTTGGCCAACAAACCAGTGCCAATCTTGGATCTTGAGAATGAATCATTCAATGGAAGGAAAACGCTTAATATATGTTGAAGGTTTTTCACGTAATTGACAACCAATTAATTATCTTTGTTAAGGTCTCTTCATACACCCTTAAACATGCATTCTAAAAACATAATAAGGCGCGTAAAATAAATTTAATAATGATATGCGGATGGATATTTAAAACACTTTGTTCCTAGAACAAATCTCTCCCCTTCCTCTCTCCCGCTAGCACAAATCTTACTTCTACCCAATTACATAACACTTATAAAGAAACCTAATTTACATTGAGGGGAATAGGTGAGAAGAGAAATACAAAGAGTCAAGAGGTAATAGGCTGGACACGCAGGTCCATTTAATAAATTCTAAATTTATTACAACAATTTCCAAAATTGCCCTCACCCATCTAATATCCATCCGATATACATTATTCATACATCACATCCATGTATTCACACAAAGGATGTTATCAATCAATCTAATCCAATTAATTAATCTGAAATTAATGACCATCCAATGTTCAAACAACGATTTGATTTTGCGTGAGTCAAACTCGTTTTAAGAATGAGTACTCAAAGTACGAATTCTTGAATTATATCAAACTACAATATTAAATCCAATTTAATTTTTATTTAATACTAATTCTTAATTTAATTCTAAATTAAATAATTACACTTTATTAATGAGCCTTTTGCGACTTAGATTCTAAATCTAATCATTACGGGTCTCAAAGCCCAATTAACATCCAATGTCAATTTTAATTAAAGTCCAATGGGCTTTCAATTAATTTATAAGGCATGGACTTTGGCAACTAAAGCCCAATAAGGAATCACCATTTTGCCAAAAATCAATTTAGGCCCTTTAGGCCTAATTAAAATTTTAAAGGTCCATTTAATTATATTTGGACTTTATGGATATGGTTTTGGGCCCAATTGGATCCAACCAATTAACCTAAACCAAACTTGGCCCAACCAAGCCCATTAAGCCCAAATACAACTTTATTAGCCCAATTCCAAATTTAAGCACAATTAATTTAATTACAATATTCCAACTATCACAATTAAATCAATTAAAGTGTATAGCCATAATTAATTAACCAAATTAACATTTCCAAAATACCAATTACTCAATTAATCATGCTAATCATCATCAACACATGTCCAACATTATTGAATCAAAAAATCAATTCATTTCCATGCTAACTGGTCACAACAATTTAGGGTTTATTATCCAATTCCGATTTCAATCCAATTGAATCTCAAATCAACATTTCCCAAGTCTTTTAAACTCATCCAATGATTCAAAAAACAAAAAATTACCATGACATTAGGGCACTCAACTTTCGGCCAAGCCTACTATTTGGGGAAAAATTGATCCAATTCAATTTTCATCAAATTGACCATGCATAACACTATGTTATCATCATTCAAGCATACTCAAACAAACAATTTCATCAAAACATGCTCAAATCAATTTTACCCTAAAATTTTTCATGCTTAATCAAGGCTCTGATACCATTGTTGGGTTTCTACTATAGTCCCAAGATCATTCAAGCAATGAAAACATGTGAATACATCAAAGTAAAGTTGCGGAATACTCACTTTGATCGGCTTTTGGATGCGACGAAACACAAAAATCCTCCTTGAAGCTCTCGGCCAAGGTACTTCTTTGGTCTCCATAGAATTCGGCCAAGCTCCATTTGTAGATCTCCAAGCTCCAAGCTTTGTAAATGGATTCCATGCTCATAGATGGGTTTCCCTATCACCTTTGTATGACCCCTTGGTGTGCTAGCACTTGGAAAATTTTCCACAAAATTTCCCTTAGTCTTCTTGATGCTCTCAGCATTTGAAAGAAAAAAAGAGAAAAATTTAGCCCTTGGCCGTGAGTTGAGAGAGAGAGAGGGAGAAGATGAAGTTGTGTGTTTTGTGTTTGATTTCAAAAATCAAATACATATCTCATTTTCCAAAAATTGTACAAGGCATTAAAGCCTTCCACAACTCCCATCAATCATAAGTGACAAACATCTCATCACTCAAAGTTGATGTGACTTGCATCAGTTGAATGACTAATGATGTGAAGCGTGATGTGACTTGTGGGCCCCACTCGATTCGAAATGCGAGTGGGCCCGTAAACACTCTCGGGCTCGGGTTCGCTAATTCCGAATTAACGAATTTTCCGTTGCGACGTAATTAAATCAAATTTAATTAAATAATTATGTCTGGAAAAATTACTATTCACGTCGATAACAAATTAATTCTAAATTAACTCGTTCGCCCGAATTAAAATCTAATTTTAATCCCGCGTCGAAATCTAATTTCGTATAATATATCGAATATATTATTTTATCGATTAATTCCAAATTAATCGTTCTCTCTCTTTAAATAGTATTTTATCCCAGATAAAATATCTCTGTAATTAATCCCATATTAATTTTCTCTCTCTACTAATTAATCCCGGATTAATTATGTGCGAGTCATACGTCATCGGTGAATCTTCGGGAAGCGACCCATGAGATCCCCGGATATATTGGCAGTAAATCCGGTCGTCAGACTATCTGAACACGTACGTACCTAGTACTACATTTTTACCGTTTTACAAGACATGGTTGGCTTCTAGCAAAGCACCGTGCCTTCCCAATTCTCCAGAAATATTCTTAAAGGAATATTTAATCTATATCAGACGTAGTATACATAGTATAACGTATTGCAATCCAGTATCAGATGTCACATGCTAGGCCTGGGGCTGGAATTGTGTCTGCCCCGTACGAAGCACATGTCGGATCTCTGGTAACTAGTCTTTATAATCGGATAACTATGACCTTGTCATATTATCCCGATAGCTGCAGCATATAAGAGCACCAGTTTCGTATCCTATGTGATCATCATCTCCACTATGACTGGAGTGATACTTCCATCTTGACATCACACCCAATACACTACGATTCTCAATATACCCAGAAGAGGCGTACACAGAACCGGTTAAAGCCCTGGACGACCAAAACCAAAGTATATTGATTGTCGCAAGTATTATCGGTGCAAGTCTCAGGTTTAGACCAAATACACCTACCCTGATTCGGACTCCCATAGACACACAGTCATACTACCAATGAGATTCCAAGGGGTCTATCCAGAGCGAACTGTTTCCGTCCATCGGTAAACACAACCTCCTATTACACTTGCCTGAGTATCCAATACCCAAATATATGAGAACTATGTCGTTATGCTCCCATAACACGCACAAGTACAATATTAGTCTATTCCGCATTATCGATGTCCAATCTCGATAATACTCCGACTAGGGATGTTTTAATGATTAAACTTTCTTGGATTGATACTGTCTCATATCTTATCAATCCGGAACTAATCATATGGACTTTTATCATTTATATATCCCGGTAATATAATTACAAATGATAATAGAGCAATTTCCTTTCTCACATAGTTAATTTGTACAACAACACTATGTTATGTACAAATAGTGATGCTATGGGTCATAATTGTCCAACATCTTATATATCCACAGTGGTATCACAATTCGAAGGACCATTATGCTACTCGACTCGAGAAGATTCCTATTGACATTGGAGTACCATCTATTAGGAATATTCGATGAATTGTTCAGTGTTTATCAAATAAATACCTACACGTCTATACGAGTCTCCCGAGACTCATGGTTCATTGAGATAAACCATCGGACCAAGTGACGATATACTACTAATCGACCCGTGTCAGTAAATCTTGATCAGAAACTTTATTTGAGAATATACAACTTATAGTGACGCTTCCCAATGTCAATTATAAACTATGTTATAACTGCACACTACGTTGTAAATCTAGGGGTTATACATATCACTAAATCAGATTTAGTTTCAATTTAATCGTAATTAGATCAAATACGTATATAAAAACAAGAGGTGCAACCATTAAGTAAGTAATATTATGGAAAAAATTGTTCGTATTCATGAATTAGAGAAAAATACGATCCGAATTGGCGCTCCGAGCACCAACCTAACAGGTAGGTGTTGGACAATTATGACCCATAACATCACTATTTGTAAAAGACATGGTGTTCTTTGTACAAATTAACTATGTGACAAATGAAATTTCTCTTTTATCATTTTTTGTAATTGGATTACTTGGATATATAAATGATAAAAGTCCATATGATTAGTTCCAGATTAATAAGATATGAGACAGTATTAATCCACGAAAGGTTTAATCATTAAATATCCCTAGTCGTAGTATTATCGAGACTAGACATCGATAATGCGGAATAGACTAGTATTACATTTGTGCGCGTTATGGAAGCTTAACGACATAGTTCTTATTTATTTAAGTATTGGATACTTATGCAAGTGTGATAGGAGGTTCTGTTAGCAGTTGGACCGGGAACAGCTTCACTCTAGATAGACCCCTGGAGTCCCATTGGTATTATGACTATGTGTCTATGGGAATCCGAATCAGGTAGTGTATATATGGTCTTAACCTGAGACTTGCATCGCTAATACTTGCGACAATCAGTATAATTTGGTTTTGGTCGTCCAGAGCTTTAACATGTTCTATGTACGCCTCTTCTGGGTATACTGAGAATCGTAGTGTATTGGGTGTGATGTCAAGATGGAAGTATCACTTCAGTCATATGGAGATGATGATCACGTAGGATATAGAGCTAGTACTCTTAAATGCTGCAACTATCGGGATAATATGACTAGGTCATGATTATCCGATTACAAAGACTAGTTGCTAGTGATCCGATAAGTGTTTCGTACGGGGCAGACACAATTCCAGCCCTAGGCCTAACATATGACATCCGATACTGGATCGTATTACGCAATACATTGTATACTACGCCTGATAAAGATTATATATTCCTCGTTGAATATTTCTGGAGAATTGGGTAGGCACGGTGCTTTGCTAGAAGCCAACCATGTATTGTAAATCAGTAATAACGTGGTATCGGGCACGCACGTGTTCGGATAGTCTGATGACCGTATTTACTGGCAACATATCCAAGGATCTCTTGGGTCGCTCCCCAAATATTCACCGATGACATTTGACTCGAACAGAATTAATTTGTGATTGATTATGAGAGAGAAAATTAATCTGGGATTAATTACGACGAGAATTTATCTGGGAATAAATTCGTCTAGAAGAGAGAACGCGATTAATTTTGAATTAATCGGCTAAGTAAATTTAATAGTTAAATTGGATTTTACTATTTATTTTATTTATTTGGGCTAAAATAATATATTGGATATATTAATTGAAATTGGATTTCAATGCGGAATTAAAATTAGATTTTAATTCAGGTGAATGACTTAATTTGGAATTAAGTCGTGTTGGACAATTGTGACCCATAGCGTCACTATTTGTACAGATCATGGTGTTGTTGTACAAATTAACTATGTGACGAAGGAGATTGCACTCTTATCATTTGTGATTAGATCACCTAGATGTATAAATGATATGAGGTCCTTATGATTTGTTCCTGGATTGAGAATGATATGAGACAGTATCAATCCACCAAGGATAAATCATTAAATATCCCTAGTCAGAGTATTATCGAGATCGGACATCGATAATGCGTAAAAGACTAATATTACACTTGTGCGCGTTGTGAGGGCATAACGACATAATTCTCATATATTTGGGTATAGGATACTCATGCAAGTGTAATAGGAGGTTGTGTTTTACCAATGGTACGGGAAACAGCTTCGCTCTAGATAGACCCTATCAGAATTCCATTGGTAGTATAACTATGTGTCTATGGAAGTCCGAAATCAGGGTAGGTGTATTTGGTCTTAACCTGAGACTTGCACCGCTAATACTTGCGACAATCAATATGCTTTGGTTTTGGTCGTCCAGGGCTTTAACCGGTTCTGTGTACTCCTCTTTTGGGTATATTGAGAATCGTAGTGTATTGGGTGTGATGTCAAGACGGAAGTATCACTTCAGTTATAGTGGAGTTGATGATCACGTAGGATACGAAACTTGTTCTCTTATATGCTGCAACTATCGGGATATTATGACAAGGTCATGTATATCCGATTATAGAGACTCGTTACCAGACATCCGACATGTGCTTCGTACGGGGCAGACACAATTCCAGCCCCAGGCCTAGCACGTGATCATCCGATACTGGATCGACATACACAATACTACGTATACTACGCCTGATATAGATCGCTTATTCCTGTAAGCATGTTTCTGGAGAATTAGGTAGGCATGGCGCTTTGCTAGAAGCCAACCTTGTCTTGTAAATCGGTAAAAGCGTAGTGCTATGTACTTACGTGTTCGGATAGTCCGACGACCGTATTTACTGCCAACATATCCGGGGATCCATGGGTCGCTTCTTGAAGATTCACCGATGATGTATGACTCGCACTTTATTAATCTGAGATTAATTAGATGAGAGAGAAAATTAATCTGTGATTAATTGCGGAGATATTTTATCTGGGATAAAATATCATTAAAAGAGAGAAAATGATTAATTTGGAATTAATCGGTTAAAATAATATATTTGATATATTATACGAAATTGGATTTCGACGCGGAATTAAAATTAGATTTTAATTCGGGCGAACGAGTTAATTTAGAATTAATTCGTTAGCGACGTGAATAGTGATTTCGCTAGGCATAATCATTTAATTACGTCGCAACGGAAAATTCGTTAATTTGGAATTAGCGAACCCGAGCCCAGGATTGTTTGCGAGCGCATTCATATTTCGAATTCGAGTGCGGCACGCAAGTCAAATCAAGCGTCAAATCGCTAGTCGCATCAAGCGTCGAATCATTAGTCACTTTGAGTGATGTGACAACTTGTCACTTGATTTGATTGATTGATGTGATTGATGTGGGTTGTTGGATGCAATTAATTGCCAAATTTTGGCTCCAAAACCTTGTTGACTTTTTGAAAGTGGTATATGGTATTTGTTTAATTGTTTTTGGAAAACAATTAATCAATTTACACATTTCTTTCTCCCTCTCTTTTTCCCTCATTTTTCTCTCTTGGTCTTGGACCGATTCTTGTTCTTCTTTTTCTGGTTCATCACCGTGAAACACAAGGAAGAAAAGAGGTGATTTTGTTGCAAAATCAAAGTGCTAACACACTCTAGGAGACATACCAAGGTGATAGGGCAGTAATTTCATGAATTTGGATCCATTTTGGAAGCTTGGAGCTTGAAGACATCAATGGATGACCATGACCGATTTTGGAGGAGGACAAAAAGTGGAATGCCGTGAGCTTGACAGTGGGCAGAAATGGAGTTTTTTTGTTCTTCGTAGCATCCAATCCGTTCATTGTGAGTATGATCCGCCATTCTCATTTGCGTATTCACATGTGTTTTATGCCTTATAAATGATCCTTGGGACTTAATTGAAACCCAACAAGTCGTAAGCGACTTTCGTGATAATTTTACTAGGCATTATTATTTAATTAAAACTGGATTTAATTACGTCGCAATGAAGAATTCGTTTAATCAGATTAAATGAACCGGAGCCCAAAGTGTGTAGTGTAAGCCAACTAGATTTGGAATTAAATGGGTGAGACCCATGACTTACATCAATTGTCATAAATTGATGGAAGTAGTTGGAATAGTAAATGTGAAATTTACTTTACACACCTACCACACGTGGGAAGTGAACTTTTGTATTAAGTTTTTGGAAAACCCAATTTATATTTTTTACTCTCTTTTTCTTTGGCTTGGCCAAAATCATCACTCTCTTATCTTATTGGCCGAATTGGCTTGGCCGAATTCACCTTTCTTCCTTGGCCGAATTTGCTTCTCTTGGAAGGCAAATTTTGCTTCTATTTTCGTTCTAGCTAGCACTTAAAAGGGGTCAAAAAAAGGTGATAGGGAAACTCACCCTTGAGTTTGGAATTCAAAAAGAAAGCTTGGAGCTTCTACATCCATGGAAAAGTTTTGAACTTCAATCGATCAATGTAAGTTATTCCGCAAACTTTATTGATTATTCACTCTAGAATCATGTTTAGGATCATTGGACAAGTCTTAGAGACACTAACAGTAGGACCATTTATAATTTTCTTCAAGCAATATTAATATCTAAAATTCAAACATAAACAAAGTATACAATATAAAAATATTAAATATTAATTGGCATTTAACTTTCTCTCTTTAGTTTCAAAGATATTCGACATATTAAGGTGAATAAGATCCAATGGATCTTTAGCCATTCTAATATTTTTTACCTGCTGATTATATCCATTTTATCACTTTATCATCATGGGGATTCGTGACTATTTTTAGAACATTAATCATGTCATTCTTTTATATTTATATATGCATTATAATATGCATCAGCATTCACTTCAAAGAATAGTAAATATCGTATTTCCAATAAGAAAAACTTTTCAATTCACAATTTCAACTGTGAAGTAATATTAGATAAAGTTGAGTTAAACTCAATAATAATAGGCCAAATATGTTTTACTATAGTAGACAGAGCTTCAAGCTGTAACATCCCTCTCCCGGAGATGCTACCGGCTGGGAATAGACTGACATATTCCTCCGTGCATCTGACTATACTCATCACTATTAAACCATCTAAAAATCAAAACCATGCACATGGACCATAGCCCATCTCCACAACATAAAATACTTTTATTACTCATAATAGTGTACTCGAATACACTTCTCTTTATAATTCTATAATAGACACTATTAACACATTATAATAACTTATACAACACTAATGTATGCATCTTTACTTTAACACTCACTATATTGAACTTTTGAACTTAACCTGGTAGACTCAAACACCCTAGTGACAGCCATCAGTATCCACCATCTCGAGCTCGTCCTCAAGGTATACCTGTAAAATAGAAACACTGGGTGTGGGGGGGGTTAGATCGTTTGAACGACCTAGTGAGTGGACAATTAAAATGGAAACTGAAATACCTATGAAATTTTTTTTTTCTGAATTCGAAATCATCTCAGGAAAAACAATCTTTTCTAAAGACTCTTTCGTATCTGAAAATAATTCTCTTTCTATGAACTTCTCCGAAAACTCTTTTCTGTCTATAAAACTCTGAACTTTTCTGGAAAATTGAGTTCTTTCTAAAACTCTTTCATAAAACTGTTTATCTAGAAAATGTTTTCATAAAACTATCCTTTTTGAAACCATATATATGAAAATATGTCCGTGAAAATCTGCTGAAAACATGATGCATGAGTGCGTTACGTCTCGCCGTCTCCCTATACGCCTAAACTAGTGGTATTGGGACATTACATCTCGCCGTCCCCCAAGCCACTGAACTAGAGCCAGATGTACAAATCCATATCATTTAGGCATTATGTCTCGCCGTCCCCCAATGCATGCCACAATCATGTCCTTGAATCTAGGGTCTAGGGGCATCTGTCATCCCTAACCCTGAACTAGGACTAGGGGTGTTACATTTCGCCGTCCCTCTAATCTTGCTCAATATGTGCAAATGTCCATATCCGTCAATTCCATAAGTTATATCTGAGGTGGCTTTTTCCCCATGCCTCCAAAATCATCAAAAGTCATGCTTTTAGATTCAAAACTTCCTAAAACATTCTTTTTCATAAACAACTGGGAATAAACTGGGCTAACGCGATATGTGCGGAAAAGTAAGTCTCAATTCAAAAACATATAAGTAAATACAAGTTGAAAAGAAAACATTTTGGAATCTGGCTAGCACTTCTTCCCTTCATTGAAGAAAATTATGATTCTTGCCGATAATCTATAATCGATAAACTTGGTTAGAATATAAGTCGGGAAACACGCTTCGGAACTAAGCTAAGTTTCTCAATTCAACTAATCTATAATCACCACATGATATATTATGCTCGCGAGATGTCATAATGTGTGTAAATGAGATGATACGAAACTCTTAGGGTGGTCTCTAACATCCTAAGTTGAAACTAAAATCATATGAAGTTGTTTCTGTCTCGCGTCGCGATGCCAAGTCTGGGGCATCGCGACGCCCACAAGATCAGACCTGAGGCAAAGCCTCTGCTTGTCACACATCGCGATGCTAGATACTGAGCGTCGCGACTCCCACATAATGAGACCCTCGATAGAGTCTCTGTTCTATATGCATCGCGACGTTGGGTGTTGAGCATCGCAACACTATCTTGATTTCAGGGCTTAGCACCAACGCTTTATTGACATACCCAAGCAATCACCACCATCATAATCTCACTCCATATCATCAACCCAAACATAATCCATTTATTCTAATATCATCAAATCACAAAATCTAATCCCCCTCATCACATTCATACATAAAAAAACTTCATTTCATGAATGTCATAACTTGGAATGTACTCTAATTTACCTGCTTGAACCTTTACTCTGCTGTAAAATATTCTGCATTAGTTGGGTTCAATTTGATTTAATAACTATGATCTCAGCATCTCAACATATGTATTATCTTGCTTACCACTTAGCTGGTAAGCATACGTATTCTTCATCTTATCTTATCATCTGATTACGTATGACACCTCTTGCCATATTAACATATATTGCAACTAAAGTTCTTGGGTTTTAATGGATAATCCCTTAAATTCATGACTGAGAGGTAAACCATCATCTTGCATCAGAGAACCTCATTTCTAACCCTCTAGTTATACTCGACATCATTTAACTCGATTATCTGCGTGAGCTACCTGTTCTAATTTGATACTTCTTAGGACTTCCCAGACGGTCACTCCTAAGTCATAATTCCTTTAATCATAGTAGGCTCAACAACTTATTTGACCTTATTAACTATATCTTTGGGTTTTTCTTAGTTGGTACTTTCGAGTCTCCAGAAATACTAGTGTTTTCCATGGCTAAGATTTTTCACGTTTTGCCTTAACTCTGAGATAAATATGTACAAGAGAAATCATTGTCACTATTAAATATGATCGCACTTATACCTCTTTAGCTTCAAACACTCGATCTGATCTTAGCATTTATTCTCATAGTTTTAATTATTTAACCCTTTATTTTGTCTTGCTAAGCTCCAATTGCTTATCGGCCCCGTCCTTCAAGTTCTCTTATCTCTATGTATCTGTGGGGCATGTGACCTCATGGTTCATGGTCCAACTCTCCATATAATTCTAGCTTACTATTATTATTTACCGATGCCTCTTATACTTAGGATGTTAATCTTGAGTAGCTTTTCTAGCAATTCTTCTCAATTGGCTAAAGTTTCAGGAACGAACTACCTATATTAAGCTTAGCTGTATGCATACTTGTGCTTAATTTTACTCCTTATTATTCATATTGACACTGACGATTTATTTTTGATTATTAATCATACTCTTCTTATACTTTTAAATCCATTGCTAATATGAATCTTGTTAACTGCCCTTTGCATTGACTTGTTCTCATTGCCTGGTTGCACTCTAGAATATTCCACTTTCAATTACTCCCATAGTCTTATTCTGTTAGGTGTTGCCCTGGTCTCAACAATATCCATATACTTAGTTTCTTTGGTTCATTTATATCACATTCATAAGAAATTCATTTCAGATCGTACTTTACTTTATTTCTAGCTAGGTACATTATGTGGGAACTTATAGGTTATACTCCTTAACTTTCTTTCATTTCTCATTTAATAGAATTCTCGTGTTATTCCAATATTGAGAAACTTCGTTGTTATGCATTTCTGTTATTGCTTATCTAGTATTCTTTCCTATTGTCATCTTACCTCGACAGTTCTACCCAAGCCTTTTATTTAAAATTCCTTTCGTCTTCTCCCCCGCTCTATTCTATACCTGGGACTTTTGTGATCTATGTCTATGTCTTCTTATCCGAGGGGTATTCTCTTTTAAGGGTTCTTTGCCATCCCTATTGGAATACTATAATATGTCACAGATTCACTTGTTTTGGAAATATCATCGGGACAAATATCTTGGTCCACTATTACTGTTGTTTTCTAATGAGGGTTGGGAGGGTGGGGTTGGTCCTGAATTCTTTTCAGTTATGGTGGTCTCATTAGTTATACGTGCTGCAGTTGCATATGCTGCTCGTTATAATCTTGGGATTTTCTTATTTATATGTCTGATACACTAAGGTATTTCTACTAGGAACTATCTGAATTACCTTTTTCATCTTTACTCGTGATTTATTTTCGTCTATAGGTTATACTACCTCTTACTGAGAACGTCTTTAAGGTTCATGCTCTATGAAAACCCTACCATAATTCCTCTTTAATTCTTCCTACTAATCTCAGTTTCTTAACTCTTTTAAGTCATTACTTCCTTGGAAGCTCTACATCAACTTCGATAGGTTAGGGTATCACTACTAATACTTTTGGTTCATGTGTTACTCTTATACTAGTTCTTATATTCTAGTATAACAGGGCTCTATATAATTCGTATACTATATTTCTGAGGATTGCTTTCTTTGAACTTTTATCTTCTTTGAGGCCACGTTTTCACAATGGATTTGGTTATCACTTTCAATTTTATCTTGGCTTGCAGTGAATCCAAACTACTTCATCTCTTATAAAATATCACTATCTTATGATCCTTATTTAGGTTCTGTTGAACTCATGGGTTCGATTGTCTTGTTGTCTCATATTTTTCTGCCCCATCAGATATCATTATTTGCTTGTAAAAACCCTTATTGGGCTTTAGGTTGAGGGATGAAAATATGCATTCTATGGAGATCCAAGAATACTCATTACTGCCATTTGTCTAAGTTCAGTGATGGTCTATACACTTACTGGGGTCGGGCTACTGGGAAGAAGATTTATCATTTGTTCGGTTGGGACCACATCAGCTACTCAATGTCTTAAGGTTCCATAACTTTATCAACCATTCTGAGGTATCCATTTACGTTACTGTCTTTAAACTATGTTATCTATGGTACTGTATGTACTGAACTTCCTTGTTACTTTCCGCATACTTCTACATTATTTACTTCAATTACCTATCTCTTGGCTTTATGTTGTACTACTAGGACTAATGATTGTTTATCCTCATAGAGTTCTTCTTTTGTTGTAGGCTTCAACTACGTTACCTAGCTTATAATATGTACTGATCCCATTTTCTTGCTAACTCTTGAACGTCTTTAACTTAATGAGCCTTTTTCTTACGTTTTTATGGGTTTCTACTATGTTTGGTCTATTTTGGGTACTTCTATTAGTACTGCAAGCCTCGTGCTGACTTGCATAGATTCTTGAATCCTGTTAGGTTTTCTCCTTTCTGAATTTAGAAACTTCATTGGACCTTTTCTAGATGATCTATCTCTTAGTATTTTTTGTCTCTGTCTTAGGATACACCTTAATTTGGCTTCCTTATGGTTATCTTTATCTATGCTGGTAGAGGCTAAGACAACCATCTTACGTCTCGACATATATGGAATGTCTTTGTTCTGGTACTCTATGTTCTGGTAGAGTCTATTACTCATGCAACATTGGTATGAGATAGGCTCCGTCAGGATAAGTTCCTTCAGAACAGCTTCCTTAACCGGTACCACTAAGAGGTTCGAAATCTAGGTAGTTTATGGCCATATCTATATCGGGTTCTTAACTAAAACAACTAATCATTTTTCCCTACGACCTTCATTTTATTTGCTTACGAGCCTATATTTGAATGTCAAAAATCTCTATGTCTTTTTTGGTATCTCAAGTCTATTGGAAACTTTCACGACAAATCTTGGTTTCTTGCTTCTTTTGCCTTTATGGCTATTCTTCGTTATTCAGAGAACTTGCCATATATACGAGATACTCAAAGGCTATTGGATCCGCTTGGAAGAATTTTATGAGGAGGAAAGAAATCTTATTTGGAGGGAAGGAACTTTACTTAGGTCTACTCAATATTTTACTCTTGCTCATGCTTGATATATTCCCCTTTTACTACTATATGTTCTGACATTTTCTTTGTTATTTAATTTTGTACTTTTACCTCTTACTGCCTCTAGTTGCTTGAACATCTATGCATTATTCCTTACTTTTCTTATAGCTTTCTCTTCCCACTCCCTTGAGTGAATATTCTCAGAACCTTATTATCTATTATCATAACTTGTATTGAACTTCTGATAATAAGCTATGATAACTGCAGAAGGATTCTCAACTTGGACAAAGAGTATAGTTGCTTTTATAAGGAAGAATATTCGAATAGCTTAGGAATTCTTACTAAACTATCTATAGGACTTGAAGACACACTTGAGGATCAGATATTGGAGAGGTAGTGCCTCAAATACTAGTATCCAGGCATACTACGTATACAAGACCCTAACATTGTACCCACTCCAGTCACTGATTCCTTAGACCATGCTATGATACCATCTTTGTAACATCCCTCTCCCGGATATGCTACCGACAGGGAATATGCTGACCTATTCCCCTGAGCCTATGACTATACTCATCACTATTAAACAATCTAAAATGAAAAGCCATGCACATGGAATATAGCCCATCTCCACAACATAAAATGCTTTTATTACTAATAAAAGTGTACTCGAATACACTTCTCTTTATAATTCTATAATGGACACTATTAACACATTATAATAACTTATACAACACTAATGTATGCAACTTTACTTTGACACTGACTATGTTGAACCTCTGAACTTGACCTGGTAGACTGAAACACCCTAGTAACTGCCATCAGTATCCACACTCTCAAGCTCGTCCTCCGAGTATACCTACAAAATAGAAACATTAATAATGGGGGGGTTAGATCATTTGAACGACCTAGTGAGTGGACAGTTAAAACGGAAACTGAAATACTTATGAAAATTCATTTTTTTTTCTAAATTCAAAATCATCTCAGGATAAACAATCTTTTCTGAAAACTCTTTCATATCTGAAAACAATTCTATTTCTATGAAATTTTTCTGAAAACACTTTTCTATCTGTAAAACTCTTAACTTTTCTGGACATATGAGTTCTTTTTAAAACACTTTCATAAAACTATTTCTCTGGAAAACTTTTTCATAAAACTATCATTTCTGAAAGCATATCTCTGAAAATCTATCTCTGAAAATCTGCTGAAAATATGATGTATGAGGGTGTTACGTCTCGTAGTCCTCGTATACGTTTAAACTAATTATCTTGGGGCGTTACATCTCACTGTCCCCCAAGCCACTGAAATAGAGCCAAGTGTGCAAATCTATGTCATTTAGATGTTTCATCTCGCCGTCCTCCAATGCATGCCACCAACATGTCCTTGAATCTTGAATCTAGAGCCAAATGTGCAAATCTATGTCATTTAGATGTTACATCTCGCTGTCCTCCAATGCATGCCACCAACATGTCCTTGAATCTAGGGTCTAGAGGCATCTGTCATCTCTAGCCCTGTACTAGGATCTAGGGGCGTTACGTCTCGTCGTCCCCCTAGTCCTGCTCTACATTTTCACATGTCCATATCAGTCAATTTCATAAGTTACATCTGAGGTGGGTTTTTCCCTCATGCCTCCAAAATTATCAAAAATCATGCTTTTAAAGTCAAAACTTTCTAAAACATGCTTTTTTTATAAATAACTAGAATAAACTTGGCTAACGCCCTGTGTGCAGAAAAGTAAATCTCAAATTCAAAAACATATAAGTAAATATAACTTTGGAAAGAAAACATCTACTCACTGATTTGGAATATGACTGGCATTTCTTCCATCATTACAGAAAATTATGGTTCCTGTCGATAATCTATAATTAGTAAACTTGGTTAGAATATAAGTCGGGAAACACGCTTCGGAACTAAACTAAGTTTCTCAATTCAACTAATTTATAATCACCACATGATGTATTATGCTTGCGACATGTCATAATTCATGTATATGAGATGATACGAAACCCTTAGGTTGGTCTCTAATATCTTAAGTTGAAACTGAAATGAAATGAAATTGTTTCTGTCTCGCATCGCGACGCCAAGTTTGGCATACCGCGACTCCCACAGATGAGACCCGAGGTAGAGCCTCTGCTTGTTACGCATCACGACTCTAGATGCTGAGCGTGCGATGCCCACACAATCAGACCCTTGACAAAGAGTCTCTGTTTGATATACGTCGTGACGCTAGCCCTATTTCAGAGCCTAGCACCAACACTTCAATGACATACCCAAGCAATCACCACCACCATCATCAAAACTCTAACTCAACTTAAAATAATCTCATTGCATATCATAAATCCAAACATAAGCCATTTATTCTAATATCATCACATCACAAAATCTAATCCCTATATCACAATCATACACATAAAAGCTTAATTTCATGCTAATACCATCAAGACACTCCTCAAAATGCATGCTAATAACACTTTCAATACCAATTAAGCAAATTCAAACTCTAGGGCATGCATGGTGCGAATTTTGGGCTTTGATTTCTTTACCCAAAACTAAAAATTAGTGAAAGAACAAGATTTAGAAGCTTACTTTGTGCGCCTTGGAACTTAGAAATCATCACTCTTTCATCAAAGTTTGCATGTGAAATAAGAATTTTTTTTAAGGGTTTTCTCTTGCCCTGGTTCACTTTTTTTTTAGGAGGAGATGAGTGAATAATGCTCTATTTATAGGCAAAAGGGCTATTTTTTGTAATAAAATGGGTGGCTAGGATTGTGCTACATCACCAAA
>SKCR01048293.1:0-40328 GCA_019454045.1 Zanthoxylum bungeanum | reverse complement strand
GACAACTTGATGGATTGAGTGATGTGAGTTGTTGGGGCTTTAATGGTTTGACTTTTAAAAGCCAAATTCAAGTGAAATGCATTTGAAATTCAAATGTGTGTATTTAATACACAAATTTGGAACCAACAAATTGAATTCTCTCTTCCTCTCATCTCTTTCATCTCACGCCCAGGGGCTTAAAACAACTCACTGCTTTTGTTCCAAAACCGAGCAGTGATGGAAGCTTAGAGTTGGATTTTTGTGGAAAAAATCGCAAGTGCTAGCACACTACGAGACATGCGAAGGTGATAGAGAAGTCCACCCATGAGCCGGGAACCATTCGACGAAGCTTGGAGCTTGACGAAGGACCAAAAATGAGGCCAAACCAGTGAGGTTGCACAGCTCACTGCCGTGACTGTCTAGGAGCAGAATCTGAAATTTTGTTGCCTCCACGTCGCTCAACCGATCGATGTGAGTATTCCGCAACTTCTTCGATATGTATTCGCACTTGATTCATGCTTATTATTGATCTTGGGACCTTATAGAAACCAACAGGTACATCTGTCGAGCACTAGGTGTCGCAGATGATTACTGACATCGAACAACTAAGGTTAGCTGGACATTACCTACGAGGTCGAGACTTCCATAGATTTTATCTTGTAGTCTCTGCCCGAAAGCTGGGGCGGGTTCATCTTGAACCAAGAGAAAAATCTTGCAGCGTTAATGGCTATGCTCAAGGAGGCAGAGCCAGAGCTTCCAAACGGGCAAGAAGCGCAAGGCGCATCTTACTTCGACATCCCAGAAGGCCAAGGCTTCTAAAGGTGTGAAGATAATGGGCAAAGGAAAAATTGTCACAGTCTTCTAGGAAGACAAATGACATATCCCAAGATATCTGCCTAAACTGTGGCAAACGGATCACTGGAAGCATGACTGAAGTATGGACAAGGTAGACATGAAGGAAGTGAAGACGGGCAAGGCTCCGACTTCAGGTATGTTTTTCATAAACATATCCACTGCTAGTTTTAAAATTGGATTTTTTGATACTAGGTGTGGTACAAACATATGTACTGATGTGCGGGATCTGCTAATAAGCAGGATACTGGCTTTAGATGAGATTGACCTATGAGTCAGAAACAGGACGAGAGTCGCTGTTTTGGCTATGGTAACCTAAGTTTTGGAACTTCCCTTTGGGCATGTACTTAAATTAGGAAAGTGTTATAATGTACCTAGTTTGACTAGAAACATTATCTCTATATCTATTGTAACCCGTTGTGGGTATACCTTTATGTTCCAGAACACCATGTGTTTTGTTTATAAAGATGATATAGAGATTTACACATTAGATGTGAATAACAATATTTATATTTTGAATATAAATGAATCTCAAACATATAACATGACAAATAAAAGTTCAAACTGAATAAATCTGTTGAGACTTAAAAGTGGCATTGTTGTCTGGGACACATTAACAAGACTCGTATATCCACTCTTTCGAAGAGTGGATACTATGACTGATTTGATTCTAATTCAAATGATGTCTACGAATCTAGTTTATTAGGCAAAATGCCTAAAACATCTTTTACTTGGTAAAAGTGCAAGTGCCACCGATCTGTTAGCCCTCGTTCATAGTGACGTAAGTGGGCCCATGTCTAGCTAGGCTAGAGGTGGATATAGATACTTTGTAACCTTTACAGATATTGCATCACATTATGGTTATGTGTATCTTCTGAAATACAAGTGGAAACTTTTGATATAATCAATGAGTTTCGACACGAAGTAGAAAGACAGACCGGCTAAAGTGTTAAAACATTACGATTGGACCGTGGTGGAAAATACTTGAGCAATAAGTTTATTGATTACATGAAAGAGTATGGTATTCTTTCACAGTGGACTCCTCCCGGGACACCTCAATTTGAAGGTGTGTCCGAACAATGAAACCGAACTTTGTTGGACATGGTAAGGTTAATGATGAGTCGCTCCGAGCTACCAATTTCCTTCACGGGATACGCATTAAATAGTGCAATACTTATTTTGAATAAGGTTCCATGAAAAATCTGTTAAACATACTTCATATTAGATATGAACAAGAAAGAAACCAGGTTTCTCATTCCTGAAGATTTGGGAATGCTGGGCATATGTTTGGATGATACCAAACTACATCCCAAATCAGATAAGTGCCCATTATGTAATTGGTTATCCTAAGGAAACTAAATCCACAACTCACAAGAGAACAAAGAAATTTGTTGCTCTCAATGCGGTTTTCCTAAGAGGAATACCTAAATGCAGTGGTAAGTGGGAGGAAAGTAAAACTCGATGAAAATCAGAGTAATACTGTTCCAGACACCGAGTCCTCACGGAACACCAACAGTTTATCAGGGATGAAACTGTACCAATAATCTTCGAATACACAAGAACCGCATAGGTCAGAGAGAGTCAGAAAATAACCTGGGAGGTATGGGTTTCTGATCTCACCTCATGTAGACATTATTCTTATTGAGGATACTGAGCCGACTACGTATGAGAATGTGATACGAGGTATCGACCTTGCTATATGACAAAGTGCCATGAAGTCCGAAATAGATTCCATGTATACCAACCATGTTTGGACACTGGTTGATATACCAGAAGGCATTGTGCCTATTGGTAACAGATGTGTCTTCATGGTGAAGACATACATGGATGGCAACATACAAATGTACACAGCTAGGCTTGTACAGAAAGGGTATCGTCAACGACATAGTGTCAACTGCGATGAATTTTTTTCACCTGTTGCCATGATTAAATCCATTTGGATAATGCTTGCAAGTGCTACATATTTCGTTTATGAAATATGGCAGATGGACGTCAAAATCGCTTTCCTTAACGGAAACCTTTTGGAGGATATTTTATGCAACATCCTAACGGTTTTGTCGTGTCAAAACATGCAAACAAGGTTTGCAAGTTAAATCGATCTATTTATGGATTGAAGCAAGCATAGCGTTCTTGGAACCAATGTTTTGATTAGATCATAATGGTATATGATTTCATTCAAAACAAATATGATTCTTATGTATATAAGAAGGTTAGTGTGAGTGCACTGACAATGAATGTCCTATAAGTTGATGATGTATTGCTTTTTAGCAATAACATTCCCATAATATAATCGGTGAAAGCTTGTCTTTCATTAAAATTCTCCATGGAATACCTGGGAGAAGCAGGCTTTATTCTAGGAATAAAGATCTACTGGGATAGATCTAGAAAGCTGCTGACAACCCTCCCAGAGCTCGTACGTTTTTGAAATATATGTAACCTGATGTCTCATATGCTTGAGCATATGTAGACGCTATAAGGCCAATCCAGGTGATTGTCAATGGATTGATGTAAAGAATATCCTTAAGTATCTTAGACGAACTAACGATGCATTCTTAAGCTATGGAGGAGGAGAACTTGAGGTGACTAGGTTCACCGCTGCAAGTTTCCAAACCGACAAAGACGACTTTATGTCACAATAAGGGTACATATTTATTTTGAATAACGAAATAGTGAACTGGAAATCTTCCAAGCAAGATACTGTTGCCGAATAAATAACAAAAGCGGAACATTACTGCAGTAGAGGCAACAAAATAAGCATTTTTAGATCTATATAATCCTAATTGGATTAGGTGTAGTTCTGTTAGCAGCTGACCTGGGCTACATCACAGGCTAAGGAACCGCGGTCTCATCAACGATCCAAGTATATACTTCGACTATTTCATCTGATTCGTCAGATCATACATCGTGGCGATGTGATGATCAAATAAAAAACATCAAATGATAACATTGCAAATCCGCTGACGAAAGCTGTTTCTCAGCAGAAGTTTGAGTGACCTGTACATAGTTCAGGTGTAGGACACTTGAGTGATTGGCTATAGGCCAAGTGGGAGATTGTTGGACAATTATGACCCATAGCATCACTATTTGAACAGAATATGGTGTTGTTGTACAAATTAACTATATGACCAAGGAAATTGCTCGTTTATCATTTGTAATTGGATTACCGGGATATATAAATGATAAAAGTCCATATGATTAGTACCAGATTAATAAGATATGAGACAATATTAATTCACATAAGGTTTAATCATTAAATATCCCTAGTCATAGTATTATCGAGACTGGACATCGATAAGATAGAATAGGCTAGTATTACACTTGTCCGTGTTATGGAAGCATAACGGCATAGTTCTCATATATTTAGGTATTGGGTACTCATGCAAGTTTAATAGGTGGTTATGTTTACCGATGGTATGGAAACAGCTTCGCTCTGGATAAACGCCTCGGAATCCCATTGGTAGTATGACTATATGTCTATGGGAATCCGAATCAGGGTAGGTGTATTTGGTCTTAACCTGAGACTTGCATCACTAATACTTGCGACAATCAATATACTTTGGTTTTGGTCATCTGTGGCTTTAACAGGTTATATGTACGCCTCTTCTGGGTATACTGAGAATCGTAGTGTATTGGGTGTGATGTCAAGATGGAAGAATCACTTCAGTCATATGGAGATGATGATCACGTAGGATACGAAACTAGTACTCTTAAGTACTGCAGTCATCGGGAGAATATGATTAGGTCATGATTATCCAATTATAGAGACCAGTTACCAGAGATCCGATATATGCTTCGTACGGGGCAGACACAATTCCAGCCCTAGGCCTAGCATGTGATATCGATACTGGATCGTAATATGAAATACTACGTATACTACGCCTGACAAAGATTATATATTCCTTTAAAGAATATTTCTGGAGAATTGGGTAGGCACGGTGCTTTGCTAGAAGTCAACCATGTCTAGTAAATTGGTAAGAACGTGGTACCGGGTACGCACGTATTCGGATAGTCCAATGACCGTATTTACTGCCAACATATCCAGCGATCTCTAGGGTCGCTTCCCGAAGATTCACTGATGACATTTGACTCGAACAATAAATTAATCTGGGATTAATTATGAGAGAGAAAATTAATCTGGGATTAATTACGGCAATAAATTAAACTGGGATTAATTACTAAAGAGAAATTTAATCTGGGATTAATTGCGTCAAGAATTAATCTGGGGTTAATTCGACTAGAAGAGAGAACGCGATTAATTTGGAATTAATCAGTAAAGTAAATTTAATAGTTAAATTGGATTTTACTATTTAATTTAATTAATTGGGCTAAAATAATATATTAGATATATTAATTGAAATTAGATTTCAACGCGGAATTAAAATTGGATTTTAATTCAAGCGAACGATTTAATTTAGAATTAATTCGTAAGCGACTTACATAATAATATTGCTAGGCATTATTATTCAATTGAATTGGATTTAATTAAGTCGCAATGGTAAATTCGTTTAATTCGGAATTAAACGAACTCGGGCCCGAACGAAATTGCGTGTTGGATTGTCCGACTTAAATTTGAAATTTGAAGTGGGGCCCACCAACTTACATCAATGTGTTTGACTAGTGATGGAATTTGGTAATTGGTTGTGTGAAAATATTGGATTGCTTGTTGAATATACAAACCAAAACCAACACACTTTGTTTTTTTAAAAACATATACCAACTTTGAAAGTCTACTTTTGTATTAGATTTTTGACATAAAAAATACACTATTCCTCTTCCTCTCTCCTTGGGCGTGAATGCTCTCTCCCTCCATGGATTTTTGTTGCAAAAATTCAAGCAAGCTAGCACTTTAAAGAGACAAATGAGGTGATAGGGAAACCAATCCATGAGTTTGGAATTCAATTTGAAGGCTTGGAGCTTCTACACATCCATGAAAGTTTTGAATTTTCTCTACCAAGCATTGTGAGTATTTCCGCAACTCCTCTTGTTTTGTCACACACAAATCACTCTTAGACGACCTTGGCATGTTCTAGGAACACTAACAATTTTCCAGGTTTTTGTTTACTTTCAAGGTTTTAGGGTTTTGTCCAAATTGGCATGTTAGTGTAGATATATGGTCTATTGATTGTTGATACATGTTTGATTTCTGTTTATTGACACTAAACCACCAACAATCTTAAGAACTTATTAATTTTTAGTGTTGTTAGATAGAAATTCGCATTCTTAGATAAGAAATTTTTCTGGAAAATATAGTCTGTGCATGAAAAATACGTAAGGGCGTTGGAACGCCCGACGAACGCAAAGGCTAAAATCTAAATTTCCGTAAGAACATTCGAATGCGTCTTCAAACGTAACTCGAACGCAAACCTTCTGCCTTAGAACGTTCGAACGCGTCTTCAAATGCAACTCGAACGCAAGCCTTCAGTCTTAGAACATTCGAACACGTCCTAAACGCAACACAAACGTAAACTCTCTGGAATATTTGTTCGAACACATTTTCGGATGCCCAACGAATGCAAACTCTCTGAAATATTCCGTTCGAACGCGTTCTCAAATGCTACATGAACGTGAACTCTCTGGAACACTTCATTCGAATGCGTTTATGAACGCTACACGAACACACACACACTGGACAGTCTCGTTCGAACGTAGATACGAACGCGACACTAACGAAATTAGTTCTGGAATTGTTTCTAAATAAAAAAACTTAAACTAATTTAATATTAACTTGGTAAATTATATACTGAATCACAATAATCTTGGTAGTATAGATTTAAGTTATTATTTGGGTGTTCAATTATCACAAGCATACACTTAGTGATAAAGTTGAAAATTAATTGTGTGTTGCATATTTGGTTGAGAATTTAAAGTGTAATCTTACACAAGTAATTCCATCCAATCTTTATTGACACATACACATATATCTACACATATCGAATATTGTATTGTAAAATTAAAAGTGTAATACTAAGTTTTGAATTGCTAAGAAATTCTATTGAGGAAGTGTTTAAAGAATATTCTGTCAAAAAAGCGATAAGAGCCTAAGCGGTCAGAGATTTAAGTGGTTACTTCGGACCCCCTTCGTCCTTTGGGAATATTCCTTTGTTTACTTGTCATAAGAAAACATAGTAGGAAATTCAAGGACTTGTGTTTATTGGTACTACTGTCCAATAGAACAACAAGTGGATACTTGGTATATCACTTGAACAAGATCATTTGTTGATCGATGTACAATTGTCTTTTGTAGACTTATTGACCCCTATAGATTTTCCAATTATATATGGCTAGTGGAAACATTACAGTACCGGTCTCTCATGGAGAAAAACCAGAAAAGGTTGGTGGGGCAAACTTTAAACAGTGGCAGAGCAAAATGTTGTTCTACCTGAAAACTCTGTTGTTCGCTAAATCCCTCAAAGATCCTCCGGATCTTGTGGAGGGTGAATCAGAAATAGCCAAGCAACTGCGGGAAGAATCATGGTCGTCTGGCGACTTCTTGTGCAAGAACTACCTTTTGGGTGGACTTGAGAATACCCTGTACTATGTGTACCAAGGCATGTTTTATGTGAAGATTCTCTAGGAATCTCTCGACAAGAAATATAAAACCGAGGATTTCGAACAAAAGAAATTTGCCGTGGGCAGGTTCATGGACTACAAGATGGTAGATTCAAGAACTGTAATGTCTCAGTTGGGTGAACTGCAATTGATCATTTATGAAATATTGGATGAAGATATGAAACTCTGTGAGACTTTTCAAGTTACCGCTATCATTGAAAAGTTGCCTCCATCATGGAAGGACTTCAGGAGCTATCTGAAACACAAAAAGAAGCAGATGAGCCTTGAAGACCTTGGAGTTCGATTGAGGATCGAAGATGACAACAGAAAGTCTGAAAAAGCCAGCTACAAGACTATGTAGTGTAGAAAAAAGAGAAATATCAATGGAGCTGATTCTTCCCAAGGAAACAAGAAGTTCAATGGAAAATGCTTCAACTGTGGAAAAAACGGTCATATTGCAAAGGACTGTAGAAAGAAGAAGTCTCAGGATAAGGGTAAGAAAAAGAAAAATGAGGCCCATATCGCTGAAGATGAGCAGTTAACTGATGAGATCTCAGAGATGAACCTCTCAGCAGTGGTAACTAAAGCCAACTTGGTTGGGAATCTGAGAGAATGGTGGGTAGACACTGGGGCTACTCGTCATATCTGTGTTGATAGCAAGATGTTTTCCTCGTATTAGAAGGTCGATGGTGGCGATCATCTAACTATGGGAAACTCGTCTACCTCTAGAGTGATTGGACAAGGCACAATGGTTCTAAAGATGACATCCGGAACAAAGCTTACATTGAGGAATGTTTTGCATGTTCCAGATATTTGGAAGAACTTGGATTCAGGTTCTCTCCTTAGCAAGAATGGCTTTAAGCTTGTATTTGTTTCTGACAAGTTTGTATTGACCAAAAATGATGTCTATGTTGGAAAAAGATACCTCACCGAAGGCCTTTTCAAATTTAATGTAATGACTGTCAATCGACACAGTCATAGTAATAATAAAGCTACAACATCTGCTTATATTATTGAGTCACAAAATGTATGGCATGAGAGGTTAGGACATGTTAATTATGATACGATCTGTAAATTAATTAACATGGACCTTATACCTAAATTTGCAATTGATAGCCAACATAAGTATGAGGCATGTGTTGAAACAAAAATACATAGAGCATCATTTCATCGAATGAAGTTCTGAACCATTGGAACTTTTACACACTGATGTGTGTGATATGAATATTGTGCAAACAAGAGGCGATAAAAAGTACTTTGTCACTTTTATCGATGATAGCACAAAATTATGTTATGTGTTTTTGCTGAGGAGCAACGATGAAGCTATTGAGAGCTTTATACACTATAAGAATGAAGTTGAAAATCAACTTGGCAAGAAAATCAAAAGAACCAGGAGTGATAGTGGTGGTGAATATGTGTAACAATTTAGTGAATATAGTTCCAATCATGGAATTATTCACAAAACTACTGCTCCTTATTCGCCTCAATAAAACGGGATTACTGAGCGCAAAAATCGAATGTTGAAGGAAATGATAAACGCCACATTGACAAGCTCTGGTTTACCCCAGAACTTGTGGGGGAAGCCTTGTTTTTCGCCAACTACATTCTGAACAAGCTACCTCACAGACTATTGGACAATGCACCATATGAGTTGTGGAAAGGTTATGTACCTTCCTACAAATATATGAAAGTTTGGGGGTGTCTTGCCAAAATAATGATTCCTAAACCTAAGAAGGTTAGAATAGGACCCAAAACTGTTGATTGTATAATCATCGGATATGCTCGCAACAGTAGTGTGTATCGATTCTTGGTACACAAGTCTGAGATTTTTGACATCAATCCGAATATGATAATTGAGTCAAGTAATGCAATATTTTTTTAATAGACATTTCCTTATAAGGAAAGACAGTGAAGAGAGTCTCTCAAAAGAACTATTGATACTATCAAGGACAGTGATCAGATTGATCAAGAGTCAGATCAACATGGAAATGTTGAGGTAAATAAACCTAGACGTAGCAAAAGAGCTAGAACGTCTAAGTCATTTGGACCTGATTTTCTGACATACTTGTTAGAAAATGAGCCTCAAAGCTATAATAAAACAATGTCTTCGACAAAGGCACCTTTGTGGAAAGAGGCTATCAACAGTGAGATTGATTCAATCCTTCGAAACCATACTTGGGAGTTGGTTGATCTTCCTCCAGGTTGTAAGCCACTGGGCTACAAATGGATATTCAAACGGAAGATGAAACCGGATGGATCAATAGATAAGTACAAGACAAGGCTTGTCATAAACTATTATAGACAAAAATGAGGCCTTGATTACTTTGCTAACTATTCACCAGTGACTTGTATCATGTCGATAAGAATGCTCATAGCCATAGCATCTATCTTTGGTCTTGAAATATATCAAATGGATGTAAAGATGACATTATTGAATGGTGAATTGGATGAAGAGATTTATATAGAACAACGAGAAGGGTTTAATGTTCGTGGACTAGAACAGAATGTGTGCAAACTTGTAAAATCCTTGTACAGATTAAAACAAGAACCTGTACAATGGCATGTGAAATTTGACAAAGAGATGTTGTCAAGTAGGTTTAAAACCAATGAGTGTGATAAGTGTGTGTACACTAAATAAAATCAAAAATGATATGTCATTGTGTGTCTCTACGTAGACGATATGTTGATAATTGGTAGTAATCATGAAATGATTCAGTCTACCAAGAAAGTGTTATCCAACAAATTTGATATGAAAGATTTGGGAGTAACTAACCTAACTCTTCATCTATAAAAGAATACTGGCTCATGCGTATCACAATTAGAGTATTCGAGGATCATCAGAAGTCTGGTGTATCTCATGAATTGCACACAACCTGATATCGCTCAAGCTGTGAACAAGCTTAGCAGATATATGAGCAATCCAGAACATAACCACTGGAAAGCCATAGTAAGAGTTTTGAGGTATCTGAGAGAAACTTCAAAATATGGGCTGCATTATGCGAGATATCATGCTGTTCTAGAGGGATACATCGATGCTAACTGGATATTTGATACAATGGATTCCAAATCTACGAGTGGATTTGTTTTCACACTTGGTAGTGCAACCGTGTCATGGAAATCCTCGAGGCAAACATGTATTCCCGGTCTACTATGGAATCAGAGTTCATAGCATTAGACAAAACAGCGGAAGACGCGGAATGGCTTCGAAACTTCCTGGAGGATATTCCAAGTTGGCCCAAACCGGTGCCAGCGATAAACATATATTGTGATAGCCAATCGGCTATTGGGAGAGCCCAAAATACAATGTATAACGGTAAGTCTCGACACATATGTCGAAGACATAATACCATACGTCAACTGCTCTCAAGTGGCATAATATCGATCGATTATGTTAAGTTGAAGGAAAACCTAGCAGATCCACTTACTAAAGGTTTACCTAGAGAGCAAGTTGAGAAGTCATCGAGGGGAATGGGCTTAAAGCCTATAAATTAAGAATTGTAACTGTGGAAACCCAACCTAGCTTACTGGAGATCCCAAGATCTAGGTTCAAAAAGGACAACAAAAACTTTGTGCAATTCAAAACAAGCACTGTAGAGTTCTGAACTCTTTCCCATTCCGATAATGACACAGAGTGCTGTCTGTCAAGGTTAGGATAAGCTGAGGCTTTTAATGATCACTATATTATGAGATGAGTCCTAATGGGGTAAAGGAAGATTACCTCTTCATAGTAGATCACTTATTTCAAGTAAGAAGTGAGAACGCTTCCATGGGATTTTAAAGGCTGATTTCCCTAAAGTGTTTGATGAATCCATGACCATTGTTCATGGCCGAAAAGAACACAACCGTCGAACGAGAAATGGTCGAAGTAAAGTTGTGTGTTGGCAATTGTCTTGGTTTACACCAACGGCAGAACAATTCAAGACTATGGGTCACTGGTTTGCCAAGTAAATCCGATTGTCATTCAATAGGAAAGGTTCAAGGTGAAAGCTACATATTTCGATGCAACTTTAGTTCACGAAAACTCTCTCAAATGTCTGCATGAATATTTGGAGAATTATGGGGGATTGTTGTAAATTCTTCAAATATTAAGTTTGGATGGAGGAGAGACATGTCCCTTGGATGGAGCCCTATGGGAATGGTACAAACATGTAGGGACATATCCTCCAATTTAGAAGAACATACTTCTAGGCTCCAAATGGTGCATGGGAGGGGTATATGTTAGTGTCCTAGACATGCCCATGATCTCTACTATATGATTTTGGTGTGTAAATAATCAACGAAGTTGCGGAAAAACTTACATTGATCGGATGTGTATTTCAAATTTTGTTTGTTTGTGAAGAGCTCCAAGCTTTTCTTTGTGTTCCAAACTCAAGGAATTGGTTTCCTTATCACCTTGTTTGCTCTTTGAAGTGCTAGCTTACTAGAATTTTTGCAACAAAAACTCCATGGGAGTGGGAGAGGTTCACGACAAACACAAAGGGAGAAGAAGAGAGAATGTTGTGAATAGTAACTTATCACACTTCCAAAGTTGACTTAATTAATTTATACAAAGGTTTAGTGTTGGTTTTAGTTTGAGTGTGTTATAAGTAAAGCCAAGCTTTACTCAACCAAATCAAACCCATGATTCAAGCGTAACCACCCATCACATGTCTAATATGTTAATGTAAAAGAAGTGGGTCCCACCACTTTTAAATTCCAATTTTAAGTCGGCTAACTCAACACGCAACTTCGCTCGGGCCCGGGTTCATTTAATTCCGAACTAAACGAATTTACCATTGCGACATAATTCAATCCAATTTAATTAAATAATAATGCCTCGCAAAATTATTACGAAAGTCGCAAACGAATTAATTCCAAATTAATTCGTTTGCATGAATTAAAATACAATTTTAATTCCCCTTTGAAATATAATTTCAATTAATATATCCAATATATTATTTAATCGATTAATTCCAAATTAATCGGGTTCTCTCTTCTATTCGAATTTTATCCCAGATAAATTCTTGTCATAATTAATCCCAGATTAATTTTCTCTCTTAAAATTAATCCTAGATTAATTCTGTTCGAGTCAATTATCATTGGTGAATCTTTGGGAATCGACCCATGAGATCCCTGTATATGTTGGCAGTAAATACGGTCATCGGACTATCCGAATATGTGTGTACCTACTACCACGTTCTTACCGATTTACAAGACATGGTTGGCTTCTAGCAAAGCACCGTGCCTACCCAATTCTCCAGAAATCTTGTTTTAAGGAATACATAATCTTTATCAAGCGTAGTAGACTAAGTATTGGGTATTACAATCCAGTATCAGATGTCACATGCTAGGCCTGGGGCTGTAATTATGTCTGCCCCGTACAAACCATATATCAGATCACTAGCAACTAGTCTCTTTAATCGGATAATCATGACCTTGTCATATTACCCTGATAGCTGCAGCATATAAGAGCACCAGTTCTGTATCCTGCGTGATCAACATCTCCATATGACTGAAGTGACACTTCCATCTTGACATCACATCCAGTACACGAATATTCTCAATAAACCCAGAAGAGGCGTACACAGGATCTGTTAAAGCCCCGGACGACTAAAACCAAAGCGTACTGATTATCGCAAGTATTAGCGATGCAAGTCTCAGGTTAAGACCAAATACACCTACCCTGATTCAGATTCCCATAGACACATAGTCATACTACCAATGGGATTTCGAGGGGTCTATCCAGAGCAAAACTGTTCCCAGTCCAACGGCTAACGAAACCTCCTATCACACTTGCATAAGTATCCTATACTTAAATATATGAGAACTATGCCGTTAAGCTTCCATAACGCGCACAAGTGCAATACTAGTATATTCCGTATTATCGATGTCCAGTCTCGATAATACTACGACTAGGGATATTTAATGATTGATCATTTGTGGATTAATACTGTCTCATATTTTATTAATCTGGAACTAATCATAAGGACTTTATCATTTATATATCAAAGTAATCTAATTATTAAATGATAAAATAGCAATTTCCTTTGTATCATAGTTAATTTGTACAAAAACCACAATGTCTTTTACAAATAGTGATGCTATGGGTCATAATTGTCCAACAATCTCCCACTTGGATCATAGCCAATCACTCAAGTATCTAACACCAGAACTATGTATATGTCGCACTCACTCAACTTCTGCTGAGAGATAGCTTTCGTCAGCGGATCTACAATGTTGTCATCTGAAGCGATCTTTTTGATCTTCACATCGCCATGATGTATGATCTCACGTATCAGATTGAAACGTTGAAGTACATGCTTGGATCGTTGATGAGACTGTGGTTTTTTAGCCTGCGTTATAGCCCCGTTATTGTCACAATACAAAGGAACATGCTCAGCTATTAACGGAACTACTCCTAATCCAATTAGGAATTTATGGATCCAAACTGCCTCTTTTGCTGCTTTAGCTGCAGCAATATATTCCGCTTCTGTTTTTGAATCGGTAACAGTCTCTTGCTTGGAAGATTTCCAGCTCACTGCTCTGTTGTTCAAACAAAATATGTACCCAGATTGCGACTTAGAGTCGTCTTTATCGGTTTGGAAACTTATGTCGGTGAACCCAGTCACCTCAAGTTCTCCATCTCCATAGACTAAGAAAGCATCTTTAGTTCATCTAAAATACTTAAGGATGTTCTTAACCGTAATCCAGTGACCATCACCTGGATCAGCCTGATAGCGACTGCACATGCTCAAAGCATATGAGATATCATGTCACGTATATATCATGGCATACATGATCGATCCGACTGCAGAAGTGAATGGGATCCGATTCATGTTGTCTCTCTCATCTTGAGTTTTAGGACACATGTCCTTAGATAGAGTAACATCATGTGACACTGGCAGCAGTCCCCTCTTAGACTGATCCATATTGAATCTCTTCAACACTTTTTCAATGTACGAGCTCTGGGAGAGTCCAATAAGCTTTCTAGATCTATCCCGGTAGATCCTTATTCCCAGAATAAAGGCTGCTTCTCCCAGATCTTTCATGGAGAATTTTAATGAAAGCCAAGCTTTCACCGATTGTAGCATGGGAATGTCATTGCCAATAAGCAATACATCATCAACGTAAAGGAATACACCGTTTAATTGAGGTTTACACAAGCGTAGCTTTGTACGTTTGTATGTTGCCATCCATGTCCGTCTTCTTCTTGAAAACCCATTTACAACCAATCGGCATAACGCCTTCTGGTGCATCAACCAGTGCCCAGACTTGGTTGGTATACATGGAATCCATTTCGAACTTCATGGCATTTTGCCATAAAGTGGAGTCGATACCTTGTATCGCTTCCTCATACGTAGTCGGCTCATTATCCTCAATAAGATTGATATCTACATGAGGTGAGATCAGAAATCCATACCTCTCAGGTTGTTTTCTGACTCTCTCTGATCTACACGGTTCTTGTGTATTAGAAGATTGTGGTACAGTCTCATCCCTGATGAACTATTCGTGTTCCGTTTGGGAGTCGGTGCCAGGAATAGTATCACTATGATTTTCATCGAGTTTTACTTTCCTCCCACTTATCACTGCATTTAGGAATTCCTTTTTGAGGAAAACTGCATGGAGAGCAACAAATACCTCGTTCTCTTGTGGGTTGTAGAAGTAATATCCTTTGGTTTCCCTAGGATAACCTACAAATAGGCACTTATTCGATTTGGGTTCTAGTTTGGTACCATCCAAACGTTTAACGTATGCCAAGCATCCCCAAATCTTCAGGAATGAGAAACCCGATTTCTTTCCTGTCCATATTTCATATGGAGTCTGTTCAACAGACTTTGACGGAACCTTATTCAAAATAAGTATTACACTGTTCAATGCATATCCCCAGAAGGAAATTGGTAGCTCTATGTGACTCATCATTGACCTTACAATGTCCAACAAAGTTCGATTTCTCCGTTCGGACACACCGTTTAATTGAGGCGTTCCGGGAGGAGTCCACTGTGAAAGAATGCCATATTCTTTCAAGTAATCGAGAAACTCATTGCTTAAATATTCTCCACCATAGTATGACCGTAATGTTTTAATACTTTTTCCGGTCTATTTTTCTACTTCGTGTCGAAACTCTTTAAATTTCACGAAAGTTTCCGACTTGTGTCTCATAAGATACACATAACCATAACACGATGGATTATCCGTAAAGATTACAAAGTATTCATATCCACCTCTTGCCTGTCAAGACATGGGCTCACATACGTCATTATGAACGTGGGCTAATAGTTCGGTGGCACGTACACCTTTACCGCTAAAAAGCGTTTTATGGATTTTGCCTAATAAACAATATTCGCAAACGTCGTATGAATTATGATCAAATCCGTCCAAGTATCCACTCTTCGAGATTATGGATATACGAGTCTTGTTTATGTGTCCCAGACGACAATGCCACAGATAAGTTTCATTTGTGTTACTCATTTTGAGCCTTTTGTTTGTCATGTTATATGTTTGAGATTCATTTATATTCAAATATATAGACCATTATTAGAATCGGCAGTACATATCTCAAAATCATCTTTATAAACAAAATACCCTGTGTTCCTGAATACAAAGGTATACCTACAATGGGTTAAACAAGATACAGATATAATGTTTCTAGTTAAACTAGTATATAATAACAGTCTGATAAAGTAAATACATGCCCCGATGGCAGTTCCAAAATATAGGTCCCAACAGCCAAAACGGCGACTCTAGTCCCATTTCCAACTCGGAGGTCGATCTCTCCTGAAGCCAGTCTCCTGCTAATCTGCAGATCCTGCACATCAGTACATATATGAGTACCACATCCACAATAAAAAATCCAATTTTTAAAACTAGAAGTAGACATGTTTATTTCAATAACAAACATACCTGAAGCAGGTACCTTGCCCGCCTTCACTTCCTTCATGTGCGCCTTGTACTCACGACAGTCATGCTTCCAGTGACCCCGTTTTCCGCATTGTAGGCAGACATCTTGGGATTTGTCCTTTGCCTTCCCAGAAGACTTTGATGATTTGGCCTTGCCCTTTTCTCTTCTTCTTCTTCACACCTCCAGAAGCCTTCGGCCAAGCCTTGGATTTCTGAGATGTCGAAACGAAGTGTGCCTCACGCTTCTTGCCCTTTAAAAACTATTTTTCTGTCTCTTACAGCATTTCCATCAACTCTCCAAGAGTCTTTTCTTGGTTCATCATATTATAGTTCATGATGAACCCGCTCCAGCTGTTAGGAAGAGACTGTAAGATCAAATCTATGGAAGTCTCAGCCTCAAAGGTGATGCCCAGCTGACCCAACTGTTCGATGTCAGCAATCATCTATGACACATGGTGCTCAACAGATGTACCCTCTGACATTCGAGAGCGAAAAAGCTTCTTCTGCAATTTATACTTCTGCGATCTAAGGTTAGATCGGTGAATGTCCCTCAATTTCAACATCATTTGGTAGGGATCCAATCCCTTGTTTTGACGACGAAATTGTGGGGCTATTGCAGCAAGCATGACAGATTGAGCAGTTGAGTTGTCATCACTGTGAGTCTTCCAAAGCTCAAGCTCAAGTGGCTGCTCAATTCCGAGCTTAGGCCCGAGAGGTTTCTCTATTGTATAGAGCATCTTCTCAGCCCCCAGGACAATCCTGAGGTTCATATGCCAATCAGGAAAGTTCGCACCGTTAAAGATATTTTCGCCCATGATAATGTCACTAACGTTGATCTTTCCGGCCATCTTAATTGCAATAGTCTAACTATTCAATTAACTATTTCGGGTACAATCCAACTGTTAAAAGAAAACAATAAAATATTAGTCCAACTAATATAAATATATAATGACGAAAATAATTTGAAAGCGCGTATTGGGCAAGTATTAAATGAAATTGCAAATATAATATTGGCCTCCCACTATTTTTCGGCGAGCCTCTAACCCTCTGTTGAGTACTCGGGAAACCCAGTTTCCCATTGGGCTAGGATCTCGTTAAATAACACAAAACCTTGACTTTGGCCAACAAGCTGTATGGAACTTAACTAGGTAGATCTCTAAGATCAATTGGATCCCATCCAATTCCTAGATCCGGTAGGTGGACCTCCAAGTCCGAATCATATATCCAATATATGTACATATATCCAATACATTTCCTAACCTTTTCCTCTGAATCAACTAAGCCTTGGCTTTGGCTCAAGAAGCTTAATGATTCCAGTTATGCGTGACCCATTGACAGTGGGAAAGCTTCGTAATCCACATCGAAGTACAAAAGTGACCTTGACTTTGGCAAACTAATCACAACTGCCCAAAACATGAGATATATAACAAAGCCTTCATGGTTCAGACACATCCGCGATGGACATTGATCTTGACTTTGGCCAACAAACCAATGCCAATCTTGGATCTTAACAAAGAACCACTCAATGGAAGGAAAACGCTTAATATTTGAGTGAGGGTTTTTCGCGTAAATTGGCAACCAATTTATTATCTTTGATTAGGGCTCATCATACACCATTAAGAATGCATTCTAAAAGCATAATAAGACGCGATTAAATTAATAACGATATGCAGATGGATATATAACAAATCTCTCACTTTCCTCTCTCCCGCTAGCCATATTCATACTTCTACCCAATTATATAATACATTAAAGAAACATCATTTACATTGAGGGGATTTGGTGAGAAGAGAAATACTAAGAGTAAAGAGATAATAGGCTGGACACGCAGGTCAAATTTAATAAATTCTAAATTTATTACAACAATTTCGAAAATTACCCCCACCCTTCTAATATCCATCTGATATATATTATTAATACAATAAATCCATGTATTCACACAAATCATGTTATTAAATCAATCTAATCTAATCCAATTAATTTTAATTAATTCTTAAGGCATGGGCTTTGGCAAATATGGATCCAATCCAAGATGCTAAGGCCCAATTAGGAATCACCTTTTGCCATAAAATCAATTTTTGCCCATTAGACCCAATTAAATATTAAAAGGCCCAATAGTTATATTTGAACTTTTGGAATGGTTTTAGGCCTAATATGGATCCAATCATATTGTCCTAAACCAAGCTTGGCCCAACCAAGCCAATTAAGCCCAAATACAACAAAATTAGGCTAATCCAATTTTAAAGACTAACTTTAATTAATATAACATTCCAAATATCACATTAATTTTAATTAAAATGTAATAGCCATAATTAATTAGTTATATTAATATTTCCAAAACATCAATTAAACTAATTAATCATGTTTTAATTAACCAACTCATGTCCAACATAAATTGAAGCAAAATCAATCTACACATGCTTCTAATGTTCACAGCAGTATAGCATAAAATAGCAATTAATTTGATTTCAATCCAATTAAATCAACATCATCAACGTAAAGGAATACACCGTTTAATTCTTCAGTATTGCATATTACGATCCAGTATCAGATGTCACATGCTAGGCCTGGGGCTGGAATTGTGTCTGCCCCGTACGAAGTATATATCGGATCACTAGCACTAGTCTCTTTAATTGGATAATCATGACCTTGTCATATTACCCCGATAGCTGCAGCATATAAGAGCACCAGTTCTGTATCCTGCGTGATCAACATCTCCATATGTCTGAAGTGACACTTCCATCTTGACATCACATCCAATACACTACGATTCTCAATAAACCCAGAAGAGGCATACACATGACCTGTTAAAGCCCTGGACGAACAAAACCAAAGCGTACTGATTATCGCAAGTATTAGCGATGCAAGTCTCAGGTTAAGACCAAATACACCTACCCTGATTCAGATTCCCATAGACACATAGTCATACTACCAATGGGATTTCGATGGGTCTATCCAGAGTGAAGCTGTTCCTGGT
This sequence comes from Zanthoxylum bungeanum, assembly GCA_019454045.1. Classification (NCBI taxonomy): domain Eukaryota; kingdom Viridiplantae; phylum Streptophyta; class Magnoliopsida; order Sapindales; family Rutaceae; genus Zanthoxylum; species Zanthoxylum bungeanum. Next base: position 21,094 of record SKCR01048293.1, on the reverse strand, counting down.
CCAACGGCTAACAGAACCTCCTATCACACTTGCATAAGTATCTTATACTTAAATATATGAGAACTATGTCGTTAAGCTTCTAAAACGCGGACAAGTACAATACTAGTCTATTCCGCATTATCAATGTCCAGTCTCGATAATACTACGACTAGGGATATTTAATGATTAATCGTTCGTGGATTAATACTGTCTCATAACTTATTAATCCGGAACTAATCATAAGAACTTTTATCATTTATATATCAAAGTAATCTAATTACAAAATGATAAAATAACAATTTCCTTTGTCACATAGTTAATTTATACAAATACCACAATGTCTTTTACAAATAGTGATGCTATGGGTCATAATTGTCCAACAATATAACTCTTGGGAGGGTTACACCCAAAACCAAATGGTACCCTTAAGGCACCCTTCCATGCCTTTATAAAGAAGCCTTCATGTTCATTCTAAGGAATCCGAAAATCCATCTAGAAGTCACTATATTTGTTGTTTTAGGAGTCAGAGAGAGATTCTACCATTGTCCCAGTTCGAGATATTGTTAAGGAGTGCCCCTTGAATAAGAGGAATCCAAGTTATCCTGGGAGGACATTAGCCATAAAATCCGTAGAGCACCAAGACGGGGTTAATAAGTTCTTAAGGACAGAGGTAACTCAGCTTGGAGCATTTGTTTTTGTCATATTTTCTAGGTTTTTGTTTACTTTCAAGGTTGTAGGGTTTTGTCCAAATTTGCATGTTAGTGTAGATCTAGGGTCTATTGATTGTTGATGCATGTTTGATTTTCGTTTAATGACACTAAACCACCAACATTCATTATCAAACCTTGGACGATTGCAATTTTTCCATAGATAGTAGAGTAATAAATGCTTGATAACTTCCATAATGATGCGGCATGATGAACAAATCTTGAATTAAGCTCAAAGTCCCTATAATTTTCAATGTTGTTTGGGTAAATGCGGCGGAAGTATGATGGTGGGCGAAATTTATTTTTGAAATATTTTTAATCCGGATGATTTAATCAGTATTATATACAAATAATTTATCCGCATATCACCTAAATTACTCTTCGATATTCAATATTGAGGTGCGATTATGCATTAATAACTCATGATGAAATTTCTGGAAACATTTTTCGTTACACGAAAATTATTTTATCAGTTTGAGTAATTGGGCGACTAGGAGAATCGATAAGCTGGTATAGCCGTGGAACTGGACCAAGTCACTCCTATAGTGATTCGATCACTGTAACAATGGCTGGTCAAACCTGTAATTTTAGAAAAATATATTTTTGGACCTAAGTTACATTTTTTTTATAATTTTTGCTAAAAAATCCCAAAACATTTCCTAAAACATCTGGAATGATTCCAAAATGTTTAGGAATTTTTGATATGTATTATAACATGTCCAATTTCATCCATAACATATCAATTTCACAAAATCAACACTTTTAAATTAATTTTATAATTAATCATATTAAAACCTAATTGATTCAAAATTCATGCAATTAACAAATCCAAAAATACACCAAGGAGAGTCATGATGAACACTTAAAAGTGCATATTTATTATACGAAAAATCAATCATTTAACAATCATAGTTTCACTAATCCCCTTAATTTGGCACATCTGTGAAATAATAATTTACATTATGTTTTGTATATTTTTATTGTGTATTTTTATTATTTGGTAGGTAAAATATTACTCGGAAGCTCGACAGGAAAAATCAGACTTGGAAAAGGGCAAAAATGAAAAATCAACAGGAGCGTCGCGACGCGCAAGGACTTGGTGTCACGATGCGCCCATGAAGACAAGAAGACTGCGAACACCGACTAGAGCATCAGAAGACTCATGGCTTTACCGTCGTGACGCCCTCAATTGGCGACACGTGTCAACAACTATCAACAACGTCAACAACTGGCATCAGCGTCGCTACGCTTCAAGACCTGGCGTCGCGATGCACAGACCTTACTTTTGCCTATAAATTGAAGCTTCCGACAGAAGAAATTTTCATACTTTCTTTCCGATTTCTCTGTAGATTTTGGGAGAGAGTGTCTTGTGTGTTTATTTATTTAAGCTTTATGTAATGTTTTTTTTTCTTTTAGTAATAAAATTATTATTGTTTTTAATTACAAAATGAGTAGCTAATTTATTTTCGTTGGGTAAAGAGTGAAGATTTTATAATGAAAACATAGATCAATCTCGCTTATATTATAATAAATAAATTGAAATCTAATGATTAAAACTTCATTTAAATCTGGATTAGCTATTGACATATCTTGCTACCGCCTATATGGCTGGTTTTATATGGCTACCCCCTATTTGGTTGGTTTTACATGTTTTGGCATAACTAAGTACCTAAATAGACTTTTTATCGACAAAATTGAACACCACATGTATAAATGGTTTTATATGTTTTGGCATAATTAATTCCAGAGATAAATTAATTGGGTAAAAATGATAATTTATATATTATAATAAAACGAGATTTCTAGATTTGAAATATTAAAAGTGGATCCCCTAACTCCAGTATTTTATTTTATTATTGCTTTTTAACCTAAAAGTTTCCAAAAACTTCAACAAATCAAACCTTTTTTCTTTTCGCTCTACTTATCATTCTATTTTACTAAATCTATTTCCTGTGGATCGACCCCAGACTTACTGGATTATTTTATTACTTCGATACTCTTATACTTGAGAGTAAAGACCACTTTTTGAGCGTGTCAAGTTCTTGGCGCCGTTGCCGGTGAATTATTTTTTAGTAGATAGAATAATTTTTTTCACTTTTATTTTGTTTTCATTTTTCTTTTGTAGTTTATTATTATTTTTTTATTTTATCTTGTCATTTATTTCCCTATTTGTAAATATTGTATTTGTATTTGTTTTTTTTTTATTTATGTTGCATGAGACACCGGTATCGATCATCCAGCGGAAGATTAAACAGATAGTCTCCATCACCTTCATTGTTCGTCAAAATGGTCGAGAACCGAAATGAGAACTAAAATGGAAATCCACCTGCCCAAGTTTAAAATCCAGTTGATCAGGAAGAAAATGAGTCTCAACATAATGATCATCCTAGGACACTCAGACAATTTATGAATCCTACTAGGACAAGATCACCATTTTGTATTATTTTTTCTCCAGATGCAACACGTTTCAATTTTAAATTAGGTATCATCCATCTTTTACAAACATTTTACGGTCTAGAATCAGAAAATCCTTATCAGCACTTAAGGGAGTTTGAAGAGGTATGTAAAATTTACACAGACCAAAATTGTAGCATGAATGTAATTCGTCTGAAGTTTTTTCCCTTTTCTTTGAATTATCAAGCTAAAATTGGCTGTAAAACCGTAGGTCGTAATCTATTAGAACATGGGATGATTTACAAGAAAAGTTTCTTAAAAAGTTCTTTCCCCCTCATAGGACAAATTCCTTTAAGAGGAGATTTACAGTATTCACACAAGAGTGGGGGAAACACTTTACCAATATTGGGAGAGCTTTAAAGAGATGTTAATATTTATCCATATCACGGGTTTGTTGGACAATTATGACCCATAGCGTCACTATTTGTACAGATCATAGTGCTGTTGTACAAATTAACTATGTGACAAAGAAGATTGCACTCTTATCATTAGTGATTAGATCACCTAGATATATAAATGATAGGAGGTCCCTATGATTTGTTCCTGGACGGAGAATGATATGAGACAGTATCAGTCCACGAATGATAAATCATTAAATATCCCTAGTCAGAGTATTATCGAGATTGGACATCGATAAATACGCAAAAGACTAGTATTACACTTGTACACGTTGTGAGGGCACAACGACATAGTTCTCATATATTTGGGTATAGGATACTCATGTAAGTGTAATATGAGGTTGTGTTTTACCGATGATATTCGAAATAGCTTCGCTCTGGATAGACCCCCTCGGAATTCCATTGGTTGTATGACTATGTGTCTATGGAAGTCCGAAATCAGGGTAGGTGTATTTGGTCTTAACTTGAGACTTGCACCGCTAATACTTGCGACAATCAATATACTTTGGTTGCGGTCGTCCAGGGCTTTAACATGTTCTGTGTACGCCAATGCTGGGTATATTGAGAATCGTAGTGTGTTGGGTGTGATGTCAAGATGGAAGTGTCACTCCAGTCATATGGAGATGATGGTCACGTAGGATACGGTACTAGTACTCTTAAGTACTGCAGTCATCGGGATAATATGACTAGGTCATAGTTATCCAATTATATAGACTAGTTACCAGACATCCGACATGTGCTTCGTACGGGGCAGACATAATTCCAGCCCCAGGCCTAGCACGTGATCATCCGATACTGGACAGAAATACGCAATACTATATATACTACGCCTGATATAGATCCTTTATTCCTGTAAGGATATTTCCAAAGAATTGGGTAGGCATGGCGCTTTGCTAGAGGCCAACCTTGTCTTGTAAATCGGTATAAACGTAGTACGAGGTACTTACGTGTTCGGATAGTCCGATGACCGAATTTACTGCCAACATATCCGGGGATCTCATGGGTCACTTCCCAAAGATTCACCGATGACGTATGACTCGCACTCTAAATTAATCTGGGATTAATTAGAAGAGAGAGAAAATTAATCTGGGATTAATTGCGGAGATATTTTATCTGGGATAAAATATCCATTAAAGAGAGATAACGGTTAATTTGGAATTAATCGATTAATTAATATATTTGTTATATTAAACGAAATTGAATTTCGACGCGGAATTAAAATTAGATTTTAATTCGGGCGAACGAATTAATTTAGAATTAATTCGTTAGCGACGTGAATAGTGATTTCGCTAGGCGTAATCATTTAATTACGACGCAACATAAAATTCGTTAATTTGGAATTAGCGAACCCGAGCCCGGGATTATTTGCGAGCGCATTCGCATTTCGAATTCGAGTGCGGCACGCAAGTCAAATCAAGCGTCAAATCGCTAGTCGCATCTAGCGTCACATCATTCGTCAATCAAGTGATGGATGTCTTTCACTTTGAGTGATTGACGCCAATCACTATTCACTGATTGATGGATTGATGGAGTTGATGTTGGTGGTTGGAGCCTTAAAGGCTTGACTTTTGGAAAGAGAAAAGGTGTAATTAATTTTGGAAATTAATTGTTGTGTATTAGATACACTTTTCTTCCAACCAAACATAACTCTTCTCTCTCTCCATTCTCTTCTTCTACAAATGCCCAAGGGGCTAAAATGCTTACTGGTTTTTGTCCAAAAAACCGTGAGATGGGAAGCTTGAGTGTGTGATTTTTGTGGCAAAATCAAAGAGCTAGCACTCTGAGAGACATGCGAAGGTGATAGGGAAGTCCACCCATGAGCCGGGAACCATTTGACGAAGCTTGGAGCATGACGAAGGACCACCATTGACGCGAAACCAGTGAACTGTCACAGGTCTCTACCGAGCAGTCCCATGAGCAGAAATTCGAGTTTTTTTCGTTGCCGCGTTGCTCAACCGATCGATGTGAGTATTCCGCAACTTCGTTGATTTGTATTCGCACATATTTCATGTTTATTATTGATATTGGGACCTTAATAGAAACCAACAGGGTTTGAAACATGGAGGCTAGTTGCCTACTTCTACGAGGGTTTAAGACCCCAAGGTAGACAAGTAGTGGATATGATGTGTAACAGTGAGTTTAGGGACAAAGATCCCGAAGATACACTAGATTACCTTGAACACATAGTAGAGAATACACAACAATGGGACACAATTGGCACCTATGAGTCATCTGTAAAACCACAGCCATGTTGCAGAGGTATTGTAGACACTATATTTTTGCATGAAGCCCGATGATGAGCCTTGCATTGAGGCACTACCCGATAAGTTACGGAAGTCGCGTAAAACGGACGTCGGAAGGGAAAATTTAGAAAATAAATACCTTGCCAAATTTAATTCCATTGTTTAGCCTCGGGTTTGCTCTATCGATCTTTGTTTTAAATTTTAGTCTCGGCCCAAAACCCCTGCAACCCACAAAAGCCCACATGCCTATACGCACCCATCCAAAACCCATGCAACCCACAAAGGGCCATACGCCCAAACCCACAGACGCCCAAGGCCCACTAAATCCAATCCAAAATTTTCAAAACACATTTAACACATGCTAAAATATAAATAAATCACCTTCCAAATTAAAGATATTCCCCCACAAAAAATACAAAATTTCTTTCCTAAATAATTTAATTAAATATATCCCCTTAATTGCTTGATTTATTTCTTTATTTTGAAAACCCATGCACATGAGAATCCCTAGCTCACCATTATAAAAAGAGACATAACCCAAACCATTTTTTTTCTTCCTTGGCTCTCATCTCTCACAAAAACACACACAAACCCTAGAGAAAACTCACGGCAACAAACACTAAACACCAAAGAAACCGACCAAGAAAAGAAGAACCCTAGACCATCATTACTCTCTCTCTATCTCTCTCTATTCTCTCTTTTGGCCACCCTCTCTAATTTAGTCTTCTCCCTTCCCTCTTCGCCCCTCTCTCCTCTCTTCTTTACAAGAAACCGTGAACAATAAATACACAGAGACATAATGAAACAACATGGAATAATCCTTCAACAGCTACCCTCTCACTCTCATTCACGGCAGTTCACAAACAAACCCTAAGCTAAAAAGACAAACCCTTTGTACCGAATACACTTCAACGCATACACATTCTACTCACACTTCACATTCGACCGACACAACTTCAACACACCGACACACTGAACTGCACTCAGCCCTCAATCTCTCAAAAAACACACACTCACAGCAGCCCCTAACCCAAACCTTCACCCAAAACCATGTGAAACCTATGGCAAACACACAGCCATCACACGTCAAAACCCTAGACCTTAGACTTCTCCACGCAGCCCACCTCACACCACTTGTAAAATAGTCGAGACACCAACCACAAAAGCCACTCTTCACACAGCAAACCAACGAACCCTCAAACCATACACAAAATATGGACCCTCAAACCAAAACAAAACCCTAACCCTGGCCGACCATAACTCACCATAAAATAGCCAATTAACCGACCCCTGCACTGTAAAAAATCAAGCCTTAAACTGAAAACCAAACAATAAACAAACTGCCCTCAGCCGAGAGCAATACACCCCAAAAAAGTCCCAAAAAAATCACAAAACAACCCCATAATCGAACAACAAACAGCCCTAAACCAAATCCCAAAAAATAGCAGTCAAAACAGCAAGTGAAGATAGCGGAAACAGCAGTGAAACAGAATAAAAAAACCAGAAAAATGATGGAGCATTAACCTTTCCGGTGACGGTGTAACGCACTTCCGAGAAGCAACTTAAAAGGTAAGACCCGATGGCACTCTTTTCTATTTTTCATTCATCTTTTCGGTTGTCTATTATTATTTTCTTGCATGCGTCTTGATGGTTCATGTCTATTATTGATTTAATGATTGCATGGTATCTCTTGCGGTATATCGGATGGAAACCCAGACGTAAATTCCGTAGCCAAATCCGAATGGATGGTACTGTGGTCTGTACTTGGGATACAACTCCACGTACCGTTTGAGAAACTTTCAAGCATGTGTTTCATTTTGTCATTTGATTTTGTGTTCATTCATTGTTTGTGTTTACTGTTCCATTATTTATTTTCTATGTATTGTTTCTTTATTTACTTATGCATTGTTATTTAGTGCGCATGGGCTAATTACGTTGGATTAGAGGTCCTTCATTTGAGGGAAATTCCTAAAGGCTACCTTTACCATAATATTTTGCCGCGCCGGACGAAGTATACTTGATTGAATATGAAATACGTTCAATCGGGCATACGAGGTCCCACATAGATGTTGGCCTTAGTCGTATCTCTTTTATTATTCCGTCATTTACTTTCCGCATGTTATTGCTTTATTTATTTATGCATTGCTAATCTAGTGCGCATGGGCTAACTATGTTGGATTAAAGGTCCTTCATTTGAGGGAAATGCCTAAAGGCTACCTTTACCACAATGTTTTGTCGCGCCGAACGAAGTATACTTGATTGAATGTGAAATACGTTCAATCGGGCATACGAGGTCCCATATAGATGTTGGCCTTAGTTGCATCTATTCTATTATTCCGTTATTTACTTTCCGCATGTTATTGCTTTATTTATTTATGCATTGTCAATCTAGTGCGCATGGGCTAACTGCGTTGGATTAAAGGTCCTCCATTTGAGGGAAATGCCTAAAGGCTACCTTTACCACGATGTTTTGCTGCGCCGGACGAAGTTGGTCGCATCTCTTTTATTATTCCGTTATTTACTTTCCTCATGTATCACTTTATTTATTTATACATTGCTATTTGGTGCGCATGGACTAACCGCATTGGATTAAAGGTCCTCCATTTGAGGGAAATGCCTAAAGGCTACCTTTACCACAATGTTTTGTCGCGTCGGGTATACAAGATCCCATATGGACGTTGGCCAAAGCTCTTGGTCACACCTTTTCTTCTAATTTTGTAATCCGCCTTTTTGTTTGTTATCTTTCATTTATCGCTTCGCATTCATACTTTGTTAATGCTTGAGTGTTGCCTCCTGTGGTATATCGGATGGAAACCCAGACATAAATTTCGTAGCTGAATCCGAATGGACGGTAGTGCTGTCTGTACTTAGGATACAATTCCACGTACCGCTTGAGAAACATTCACGCACGTGTTTATGACATTTTTTTACCACTTTGATAATCTCATTCGAACACGTTCTCAAATGCTACAGGAACATATGCATTATGCCTCACTTCGTTCGAACGCGTTTCCGAACACTACATGAACACATGCATTTTGTTTTATCATGCATCATATCCCATACAGTTCGAACGCGTTTCCGAACGCTACACGAACGCACACACAGTGAACAAACGTCTTTTCATCATATTTTATGCATGTTTGCCTTTTTGGTCATTTCATTTACATTACGCACTTAATTATTTCTCTTTATTATTAACGCTTTTACTGTTATTATTTATTTACATTTTCACACTTCTTTGTTTAATATATTTATGGAATTATGCATTTGCCTTCATTTTTATTTACGTTTATGGATGTGTAAACTTGTGTTTTGATTAAATTACCTTGCATGTGTTGCATAAGACTTGGTTATATTATTGCGTAAATCCTTTCATTACAATTGGCATAAGTAAGGGACAATTCTGAACCCAACGGTTTGAGGTCTTCCCTCGCGAGGGGTGAGTGCAGCCTTAAATTATTTCCCAGTTCACACTGGGTGGCGACTCCTTTATTTATTCTCTGGTTTAGTCCCCCGCGGGCTACTAGATACTCTCGACCAGACAGCGTCGCTACATGTATGTTTAACTTTAGGGAAGATCATAACCTTGCTGCCAAGTATGCATCTCTATCTAAAAACATTGAGGCTTTAGAAGAAAGAAAAAGTGATCATGTCAAGTCAGTTCAAGAAGTCCAATGTCAAATCTGTAATTCAAATGAACATGTCACACAAGTTTGCCCATCCTTACCAGCCCCGCAGGAGTGTCTCCATGACCAAGTCAGTTCCATAAACACATTCAATAGACCAAATCCAAACCCATACTAAAAAAACCTACAATTCTGGTTGGAGAAACCATCCAAACTTCAATTGGAGGAATGATAACCAAACACATTCATCGCAACAACCTCCCCAGGTTCACCAGAATTTCCGAAATGCCCAAAAATATTCACCATATGTCCCACCACCTAGGAAAACCATTGAGGATACCTTGAATGCATTCATGGAGAAACAGAAAGCCATTAATAACCAAAATTCCCAAACAATGAGTGATTTGAGAGAAACTTTTACTAAAATTACATATGCATTGACCATTAATGAGAAATGAAGGTTTCCTGCACAACCGCAGTCAAATCCCAAGAGTCATCTAAATCCTCATGATGGTAGTTCTGGAAATCAACACTTGGACCAAGTCAAATTTGTTATTACTCTTCGTAGTGTAAGGACATCCACAAACCTATTCTTTAACCTCGCGAAGCTGGGAATAAAACAAATTCAGAGGGTAAGGAAGAAGTTGATGAACCATTACTCGCCGTTGATAATAATGATTTTTTTCATGCACCTCTATTTCCTCAAGCATTAAAAACAAAGAAATTGAATCATTCCCCAAATATTTATGAAATATACAAATAGGTAAAAGTCAATATTCATTTGTTAGATGCCATCCAACAGATATCATCTTATGTCGAATTTCTGAAAGATCTGTGCATCGTTAAACGTAAACATCAGGTAAGAAAGAAAGATTTTCTAGCTAAAAAGGTAAGTTCCATTCTCTCAACCAAAAAAGCATTAAAATACAAAAACCCTGGTTGTCCAACTATTTCTTATATTATTGGAAATCAAAACATTGAACATGCTTTGCTTGATCTCGGAGCTAGTGTAAATTTACTTCCATTTTTCGGTCTACCAACAACTTAATATCGGTGAGATAAAACCAACCTCAACTACTCTTTTACTTGCCGATAGTTTAGTTAAGGTACCAACATGAATCGTGGAAGATGTGTTATTGCAAGTCAATAATTTTATATATCCTATGGATTTTATTGTCTTAGAAATACAACTTGTGGCAGATAGTTATAAGCCAATCTATGTAATACTTGGTCGCCCATTTTTAGCAACAGCTAATGCTTTAATTAATTGCAAGAATGGAATCATGAATCTCTCTTTTGGAAAAATGACATTAGAGCTAAATATTTTTAACATGTGCAAACAACCATATGATGAGGACAATGAAAATGAAAGCATAAAATCAATTCAACCAATTGTGGATGAGCATATTCAGGGGAGTTTATAAGATCCCATTAAAATTTGGACTACTAATTTTGTTGAATCAAGTACGAAAATGGATTCAGATATTACTAATGATTTTCTACTTGACTCTACATATGTATTCGAATATGATGGAGAGATACAAAACTTGGAAGAACTGAGAAGACTAGAAGAAGAAAAACATGAGGAAGCACTCAAATTGGAGTTAAAAGCTTTTCCATAAGGACTGAAATATGTATTTCTATAAGATAAAAAAACTTATCTTGTGGTAATTTCTTCTATTCTTACATGCAATCAAGAAGGTAAGTTGTTAAATATGTTGAAAGAACACAAACTAGCAATTGGATGAGCTTTAAAGGACATAAAAGACATTAATCCATTAATCTGCACACACCGAATACATTTATAATATAATACTAGGACATATCATCAACCCCAAAGAAGATTAAAACCTCAAATAAAAGAAGTAGTAAAAACCGAGGTCCTTAAACTTCTTGATGTAGGTATTATCTACCCTATCTCTGATAGTAAGTGGGTAAGTCCTACACAAGTTGTACCCAAAAAGTCTAGAATTACTGTTATAAAAAATGATATAGGAGAATTAATCCCAACTCGCATTCCATCTAATTGGCGTATGTGCATTGATTATAGAAAACTAAATGACGCAACTAGAAAAGATCATTTTCCTTTACCATTTATTGACCATATTTTGGAAAGAGTAACTGGACATCAATACTATTATTTTCTTGATGGTTACTCGGGTTATTATCAGATTCCCATTGCTTTAGAAGAATAGGAAAATACCACATTTACATGCTGCTTTGGAACATTTTCATTTAGAAAAATGCTTTTTGGACATTATAATGCACCTGCAACATTCCAACAATGCATGTTAAGCATATTTAGTGACATGGTTGAACACAGTTTAGAGGTCTTTATGGATGATATAACTATTTTTGGAAATTCATTTGATAATTGCTTGAATAATTTGGAAAATATTTTGAAAATATGTGAAGAAAAATGACTTGGGTTAAACTGGGAAAAATGCCATTTCATGACTAATTTAGGAATTATTTTGGGTCACGTTGTGTCATCTAAAGGTATTGAGGTTGACAAGACAAAAATAGAGGTAATATCTAAATTTCCATCACCAAAAACAGTCAGGGAAATCCGTTCTTTCTTAGGACATGCCGGAAATTATAGGAGGCTCATTAAAAACTTTTGTACCATATCAAGACCCTTATGTAACCTCCTATTAAATGATGTAACATTTGAATGGACAGAAAAATGTCAAAAATCATTCAAAACAATTATCACTCTTTTGACTTCTGCTCATATTATGCAATCCTCTGATTGGTCCTTAGTTTTTGAGCTAATGTGTGATGGTAGTGATTATGCAGTTGGTGTAGTACTAGGACAGAGAAAGGAAGATAAGCTGCATGTAATATATTACGCAAGTAGAACTTTAAACAATGCACAAATGAATTACACTACCACAAAGAGAACTACTTGCTGTAATATTTACATTGGATAAATTTCGATCATATTTAATTGGTTATTCAACCATTGTCTATTTTGATCATGTTGTTGTTAGATATTTTTTTGTCTAAACATGATGCAAAGCCAAGATTAATACGGTGGATTTTTTTGCTTCAAGAATTCAATCTCATAATCAAAGACAAGAAAGGGGCAGAGAACGTGGTTGTAGATCACTTATCGAGGCTAAAAAATGAGTCATTAATTGATATAACTCCCATCAATGACTCATTTCCCAATGAGTTTTTATTCTCTGTAAACACAATGCCTTGGTATGTTAATATTATCAATTTTCTTACAACATGAAAGATACCTCCAGATTGGAGCCAGCAAGACAAGATGAAATTTTTTTACCGAAGTGAAAAGATTCTATTGGGATGATCCATATCTGTTTAAATATTACCCTGATCAGATTTTCAGATGAAGCATACGAGACAGTGAGATAAATAGTGTTATTCAGTTTTTTCATTCAGAACATGTGGAGGTTATTTTTCATTTAAGAAAACCACTGTAAAAATCTTGCAGTGTGGATTTTATTAGCCCATCATTTTTAAGGATACATACACTTTCTGCAAAACTTACGAAAATTGTCAAAAGTTAGGATCCATTTCAAAAAGAAACATGATGCCTTTAAATCCCATCCTTATCATCAAAATCTTTGATTGTTAGGTGATAGATTTCATGGGACCATTTCCACCATCATTTGGATTTTTATATATTTTAGTTGCAGTCGATTATGTCTCAAAATGGGTCGAGGCAATTCCTTGTCGGAACAATGATCACGCAACTGTGATCAAATTTTTAAAACAAAATATTTTAAGTCGATTTGGAATCCCTCGGGCCATTATAAGTGATGGAGGAAAACACTTTTGTAACAGACCTTTTGAGTCCTTAATGAAAAAGTATGGAGTCACACATAAATTTTCCACCTCCTATCACCCTCAGATGAATGGTCAAGTTGAACTATCGAATAGGGAAATTAAACAAATTTTAGAGAAAATGGTTAACCCAAATCGCAAAGATTGGTCTCTTCGACTAACTGATGCACTTTGGGCATACCGAACAACCTTCAAAACGACTTTCGGAATGTCACCTTATCTTCTATTTTTTGGAAAACCTTGTCATTTGGGGGTAGAACTTGAGCATAAAGCATATTGGGCTGTTAAAGCTTTCAATTCAAACCTTGAAAATACCGGTCATGAACGTAAATTGCAATTAAATGAACTTGAAGAGTTATGAAATGATTCCTATGAGAATGCGAAAATTCTTAAGGCTAAAACTAAAGTCTTTTATGATAGTCGAATTTCACAAAAAACATTTGAAGTTTGTCAAAAGATTTTTCTTTTATAATTATTGTCTTCATTTATTTCCTGAAAAATTGAAATCCAAATGGAATTGCCCATTTATTGTGAAACATGTTTATCCATATGAGGCTATTGACATTAAGAATCCTTGGGATGGTGATGTATTTAAAATAAATGGACAACGTCTGAAACCATTTTTAGAGTGTTCAAATTTTCAAGAGTCTTTTTTCCTTTCAAACCCAGTATACCATGATTAATGTAGTTTCTTTTCTTTTCTGTTTAATATTTTTCAAAATTTTCATTTTCTCTTGAGTTTTGCAGTAATTTTGTCTTTTCTCTTTTTTGTCTCACACCCCGGTTAAACAACGGATAATGGTTCAAAGTCGGTTACTTCAGTCTTCTAAAATTACTGATACCCTACAACTAAAGAATAGAAGAAACTCTCGTAAAACTACGTAAATATTTTCCTTCTCTTCCCCGAAATGCTATGATAAAAATTTACAAAGCACACACAGAAAGAATGAGGCTTCTTATGATTCATGGTATTCCTAGTGATATTTGTTGGGTAATTGAAGCAAAAGTTCGCTTGGCAGATGAGTCATCTGACTCTTTCATTTCTTAGATGTTTGGTTTAGGGAAAAACACCTATGCTAAAAAACAAAAAGCTAAACAATTAGGTGTTTGTTATAAATGTGTACGATGCACGTGCAACACTTGTTGTCGTTCATTAGGAATGGTGTCTGATAATCGTGAAGATAAAATTCAATTCATTAGAGATGGCTTGAGTAAGGAGTCTTTAGATGATATATCATTGACTCTTGAGACACATCCTAGTGGATGTGTTCATTAGAGATGGCTTGAGTAAGGAGTCTTTAGATGATCCACAATCACAACTACCGGTACATATTGTTTTAAATTATTGCTTTGATTTCCTTTACTTTAAATTACTGTTTTGATTTACTTTACTTTTGTCGACAGTATCTAAACTTTTTGACTTTCACGATCTATTTTCCTAATAATTGTTATTTTACAGGTATTAGTGCATTTATTACTCACCCTTTTTAGTATCTTTAAATTCAGCTCGTCACGTCTCTCTCTACAATACATCTACCTAAGAGAGATAGCACAAATGGAGACAAGTTCAAAACGACGACTCACTAATATATGTGTGTTTTGTGGAACTAGCTCTGGAACTAAACTAGAATTTGTTGAGGCTGTAAAAGAATTGGGTAGAGTTATGGAAAACAGAAACATGCACTTAGTATATGATGGTGGCAATCTTGGATTGATGAGGTGTGTTTCAAAGGTTGTACAAGAAGGTGGTAGTAAGGTTTTGGGAATCATTCCAAAACCCTTGACAAAGGACAACATCATCAGAAAATCAAATGGAGAAGAATGAATTGTCCCAGGTATGTCTGAAAGACTCACTGATATGATCAATCATGCTGACTCTTTTATTGCTTTACCAGGTGGGCTAAGAAAGTTGGAAGAAATATTCACAGTTACGTCATTGGCAAACTTGAATATTCACCAAAAACCCATTGGTCTGTTTAATGTTAATGGATTTTTTGATTTTCTTTTTGTATTTCTTGAAGATGCCAAAAGAAATGGGTTTATTTCAAAACCAGTAAGAGATATCTTCCTAATTGCAAGAACAATTGTTGATTTAATTGACCAACTATTAGCTTATGAACCAAAAATCGACCTTATTCTTTCCAAATTGAACAGGTCCAGTAACGATTGTGGCAAAAAGCGCAGAGTAAACTTTGATCTTAATCTGTAATCTTTAGTCATAGATGCAATTTTCAATTCCACACTAACCAGGTGATATCTTCTAAACTTTACTTCTCTTTACTTTAAACATTGGGGACAATGTTGTAAGTGTTCCTAGAACATGCCAAGGATCTCTAATCATGATTCAGTGTGTGAATATTCAGAGAAGTTGCGGAAGACTTACATTGAACGGATTTGATGGATGTATGAAGTTCAAAACTTTTGATCCTTTGTTGAAGCTCCAAGCCTTTTGTGTATTCCAAACTCAATGATTTGTTTCCCTATCATTTTGATTCACTCTTTGAAGTGCTAGCTCTCAAGAAATTTTGCAACAAAAACTCAAGGGGAGAAGGAGAAGCTCTCGACAATTAGGAAGAAAATGGAGAGAGAGATATTTGTTTTTTGGTGTATTTGATTTCTAAAATCCAATAACCATTTACCAAATCCAATTTTGGTATATGTCATTCCAAATGATTAAAATAAACAAAGTGTGTTGAGATTGGTTTGTGTGTTGAAGAAGCAATCTAATTCTTTCACTCAACCTTAACCACTTCCATCACTAGTCAAACTAGTTGATGTAAGTCAAGTGGGTCCCACCACTTGTAAATTTCAAATTTAAGTCGAACAATCCAACACGCAACTTCGCTCGGGCCCGGGTTCGTTTAATTCCGAATTAACGAATTTTCCGTTGCGACATAATTAAATATAATTTAATTAAATAATTATGCCTAGAAAAATTATTATTAAAGTCGCTTACGAATTAATTCTAAAATAATTCGTTCGCCCGAATTTTAATTTCGCATTGAAATCTAATTTCAAATAATATATCCGATATATTATTTAATCGATTAATTCCAAATTAATAGTTCTCTCTCTACTATTCTAATTTTATCCCAGATAAATTCTTGCCGTAATTAATCCCGGATTAATTCTCTCTCTCTCATAATTAATCCAAGATTAATTATGTTCGAGTCAAATGTCATCGGTGAATCTTTGGGAAGCGACCCATGAGATTCCTGGATATATTGGCAGTAAATCTGGTCGTCAGACTATCCGAACACGTGCGTACCCCGTACCACGTTCTTACCGATTTACAAGACATGGTTGGCTTCTAGCAAAGCACTGTGCGTACCCAATTCTCCAGAAATATTCTTTTAAAGAATAAATAATCTTTATCAAGTGTAGTATACTAAGTATTGCATATTACGATCCAGTATCGGATGTCACATGCTAGACATGGGGCTGGAATTGTGTCTGCCCCGTACGAAACATATATCGGATCACTATGAACTAGTCTCTTTAATCGGATAATCATGACCTTGTCATATTATCCCGATAGTTGCAACATATTAGAGTACCAAGTCTATATCCTACGTGATCATCATCTCCATATGACTGAAGTGACACTTCCATCTTGACATCATACCCAGTACACTACGATTCTCAATAAACCCAGAAGAGGCGTACACAGAACCTGTTAAAGTCCCGGACGACCAAAAACAAAGTGTACTGAATTTCACAAGTATTAACGATGCAAGTCTCAGGTTAAGACCAAATACACATACCCTGATTCAGATTCCCATAGACACATAGTCTTACTACCAATGGGATTCCGAGGAGTCTATCCAGAGCGAAGATGTTTCCGTACCATCGGCAAACAGGTCCTCCTATTACACTTGCATGAGTATCCAATACCCAAATATATGAGAACTATGCCGTTACGCTTCCATAACGCACACAAGTGCAATACTAGTCTATTACGCATTATTGATGTCCAGTCTCGATAATACTAGCACAAGCTGTTTCCGTACCATCGGAAAACGTGGATTGATATTGTCTTATATCTTATTAATCCGGAACTAATCACAAGGACTTTTATCATTTATATATTCAAGTAATCTAATTGTAAAATGATAAAATCGCAATTTCCTTTGTCATATAGTTAATTTTTACAAAAACCACAATGTCTTTTACAAATAGTGATGCTATGGGTCATAATTGTCAAATAATCTCCCACTTGGCCTATAGCCAATCACTCAAGTATCTAACACCTGAACTATGTACATGTCGCTCAAATTTTTGCTGAGAAATAGCCTTCGTCAAGTGATCTGCAATGTTGTCATCTGATGCGACCTTCTCGATCTTCACATCACCACGATGTAGGATCTCACAAATTAGATGGAAACATCGAAGAACAGGCTTGGATCATTTATAAGACCGTGGTTCTTTAGCCTGTGCTATAGCCCGTTATTGTCACAATACAAAGGAACGGGCTCAGCTGCTAACGGAACTACTCCTAATCCAATTAGGAATTTACGGATCCAAATTTCCTCTTTTGCTGCCTCAGCTGCAGCGATATATTCCACTTCTGTTGTTGAATCGGCAACAGTCTCTTGCTTGGAATATTTCCAGCTCACTGCCCCATTGTTCAAACAAAATATGTACCCGAATTGTGACTTACAGTCGTCTTTATCGGTTACAAAACTTGCATCGGTAAACCCAGTTACCTCAAGTTCTCCATCTCTATAGATTAAGAAAGCATCCTTAGTTCATCTAAAATACTTAAGGATGTTCTTAACCGCAACCCAGTGACCATCACCGGGATCGGCCTGATAGCGACTACACATGCTCAAAGCATACGAGACATCAGGTCTCGTACATATCATGCCAAACATGATCGATCCGACTGCTGAAGCGAACATGATCCGACTAATGTTGTCTCTCATATCTTGAGTTTTAGGACACATGTCCTTAGATAGAGAGACCCCATGTGACACAGGAATCAGTCCCCTCTTGGACTGATCCCTGTTGACTCTCTTCAATACTTTGTCAATATACGAGCTCTGGGAGAGTCCAAGCATCTTTCTAGATCTCTCCCTGTAGATCCTTATTCCCAGAATAAAAGCTGCTTCTCCCAGATCTTTCATGGAGAATTTTAATGAAAGCCAAGCTTTCACCGATTGTAGCATGGGAATGTCATTGCCAAAAAGCAATACATCATCAACGTAAAAGACAATGAATGTCAGTGCACTCCCACTAACCTTCTTATATACACAAGGATCATCTTCGTTTTGAACGATATCATATTCTTTTATGATTTCATCAAAAAGTCGGTTCCAAGAACGTGGTGTTTGCTTCAATCCATAAATGGATCGATTTAACTTGCAAACCTTGCTTGCATGTTTTGGTAAGACACAACCGTCAGGCTGTTGCATATAAACATCCTCCAAAAGGTTTTCGTTAAGGAAAGTGGTTTTAACGTCCATCTGTATATTTCATAATTGAAATATGCAGCAATAGCAAGCATTATCCGAATGGATGTAATCATGACAACAGGTGAAAAAGTTTCATCGTAGTCGACACCATGTCGTTGACGATACCCTTTCGCTACAAGCCTAGCTTTGTACGTTTGTATGTTGCCAAACATGTCCGTCTTCTTCTTGAAGACACATTTACAACCAATAGGCTTTAAGCCTTATGGTGCATCAACCAATGTCCAAACTTGGTTGGTATATATGGAATCCATTTCGGACTTCATGGCTTCTTGCCATAAAGCGGAGTCGATACATTGTATCGCTTCCTCATACGTAGCCGGCTCATTATCCTCAGTAAGATTAATATCTATGTGAGGTGAGATCAGAAACCCATACCTCTCAGGTTGTTTTCTGACTCTCTCCGATCTACGCGGTTCTTGTGTATTAGAAGATTATGGTACAATTTCATCCATGATGATCTGTTCGTGTTCCGTTAAGGAATTGGTGCCAGGAACAGTATCACTCCGATTTTCATCGAGTTATACTTTCCTCTCACTTATCACTGTATTTAGGAATTCATTTTCGAGGAAAACCGCATGTAGAGCAACAATACCTTGTTCTCTTGTGGGTGGTAGAAGTAATATCCTTTGTTTACCTAGGATAACCTACAAATAGACACTTATCCGATTTGGGTTCTAGTTTGGTACCATCCAAACGTTTAACGTATGCCCAGCATCCCCAAATCTTCAGGAATGAGAAACCTGGTTTCTTTCCTGTCCATATTCATATGGAGTCTGTTGAACAGACTTTGACGAAACCTTATTCAAAATAAGTATTGCTCTGTTCAATGTATATCCCCAGAAGGAAATTGGTAGCTCTGTGCGACTCATCATTGACCTTACCATGTCCAACAAATTTCGGTTTCTCCGTTCGGACACACTGTTTAATTGGGGTGTTATGGAAGGAGACCACTATGAAAGAATACCATACTCTTTCAAGTAATCAAGAAAATCATTGCTTAAGTATTCTCCACCACGGTCCGACTGTAATGTTTTAATACTTTTGCCGGTCTATTTTTTTACTTCGTGTCGAAACTCTTTGAATTTCTAAAAAGTTTCTGACTTGTTTCTCATAAGATACACATAACCATAACGCGATGCATCATCCGTAAAGGTTATGAAGTATTCATATCCACCCTCTACCTGACTAGACATTGGCCCACATACGTCACTATGAACGAGGGCTAACAGTTCGGTGGCACGTGCACTTTTACTGCTAAAAGGGTTTTTTAGGCATTTTGCCTAATAAACAAGATTCGCAGACGTCATATGAATTTGGATCAAATCCGTCCAAGTACCCACTCTTCGAAAGTGTGGATATACGAGTCTTGTTAATGTGTCCCAGACGACAATGCCACATATAAGTTTCATATTTGTTACTTAATTTAAGCCTTTTGTTTGTCATGTTATATGTTTTAGATTGATTTATATTCAAAATATAAGAGACCATTATAATATCAGCACTACATATCTCAAAATCATTTGTAAAAACAAAACACCCGGTGTTTCTGAATACAAAAGTATACCCACATTAGGTTAAACAAGATACATATATAATGTTTCTAGTCAAACTAGGTACATAATCGTCCAGATAAATTAAGTACATGTCCCGAGGGCAGTTCAAAAATGTAGGAACCAACAGCCAAAACAGCGACTCTAGTCCCATTTCCAACTCGGAGGTCGATCTCTCATGAAGCCAGTCTCCTGCTAATCTGCAGATCCTGCACATCAGTACATATATGAGTACCACAACCAGAATCAAAAATGCAATTTTTAAAAACTAGAAGTAGATATGTTTATTTCAATAACAAACATACTTGAAGCCGGTGCCTTGCCCGCTTTCACTTCTTTCATGTGCGCCTTGTACTCACGATAGTCACGCTTCTAGTGACCCTGTTTGCCACTGTTAGACATTATGTCCCATAGCGTCACTGTTTGTAAATGATATTGTATTATTGTACAAAATAACTATGTGATAATGAAATTGCACTTTTTGCCGGTTTTGTAATATTTTTACTTTGATATATAATGGCGAAAGTCCATATGATTAATACCGGATTGAGATGATATGAGACAGTATCAATCCATAAAGGTTTAATCATTAAATATCCCTAGTCGGAGTATTATCGAGATCGGACGTCGATAATGCGGAATAGACTAGTATTGCGCTTGTGCACGTTGTGAGGGCACAACGGCATAGTTCTCATATATTTAAGTATTGGATACTTATGCAAGTGCGATAGGAGGTTGTGTTTTACCGATGGTACGGAAAACAGCTTCGCTCTGGATAGACCCCGCGGAATCCCATTGGTAGTATGTCTGCGTGTCTATGGGAGGCCGCATCAGGGTAGGTGTATGG